>WKFP01015432.1:3160379-3176921 GCA_011057875.1 Pterocles orientalis | reverse complement strand
ATTAGGAGAAAGTTTTTCACCCAAAGGGTGGTGGCACACTGGAACAGGTTGCCCAGGGAGGTCGTGGATGCCCCATCCCTGGAGGCATTCAAGGCCAGGCTGGATGTGGCTCTGAGCAGCCTGGTCTAGTGGTTGGCGGCCCTGCATATGGCGGGGGGGTTGAAACTAGATGATCACTATGGTCCTTTTCAACCCAGGCCATTCTGTGATTATTATGTCTGTTATGTCTGCCATCTTCTTAATCAAGAGAAGCAGCTGACAAAAAATGTTCTCAGTTAAGAGAATACAAGTGACAAACCCTGGATAAATTCCTTTCTCTTTCTGTTTAAAAATACCTGTGCATGGTACTGGCCAATATTAATCATGTCCTTTAGTGAAATCTATCATCTGTGAAAAATAACTTAGGTCAACAAAGAAGTAGATATCAGGTTTAGTAATATGCATGTATCTGTAGCAGTACTGTAATTTGTACTGTAATACTTCAGTAACAATTAACAGAATAAAAGGTGAACTTTTAAAATACAAGATTGCGTGCTAACATTCTCAGGGATGTGTACTGCCATTGTATTTGATGGTCTGATATTCCATTTGCTCACTGAAGTCCTCTAGTTAACACAGTAGTTATCACTAGTGAGCAAATTCTGGAGAGTGCTTCTATGCCTGTTGTACAGCAAGCAATTCTTGTCTGGAATAAGAAGTGAGAAAGCATTTGGGCAAAAATTATTAGAAATATTTATTAATGAAATTAACAAAAAATTTCTGAATGACATTGATATAAATTGTTATCCGCGTTTTCCTGAATGTCTGTAAAACTGATTGCTCCCTTACTATAGTACTAGTTTCATCACACACTGCTGTTTAGAAGAAAACAATATAAACAATATACCAGCAATAGCTACATCTTTTTGTTTTATTAGGTGCTGGTTTTCATTACTACTGAGGTATATTGATTAAGTAGGAAATTTATATCATGTGTTTCTCAAACAAGTGTTTGAGAAAAATATATCTCTTAAAGGCATTTGCAAATACCTTAAGAAAGGACCAGGAAAGATAATTGGAGTGAACGTCATAACACTTGTCCTGATAGTCTAGGATGCATAGTAAACCTTTTCCTCTTTTTAACATGCCTTCCCATTCTGCTCTTCTGTGCAATAACCTTTATAATCATTATTAATTTTATCATGTAATGTATATGTTTGCGTCAGTCCTTCAATAAACTACAGTATTTGGAGCACTGAAATCACATTTTTATGAGGGTTTTTTTCTAGTTCTATATTGGAACTTGACTTTTTTTTTCTTGTCTAATCTTTCTTAGGGTGGTCTGTTTATTGTTTTGACTTTTTATTAGTTCATTGTATTTCTTATATCAGCCATTGACAAATAATTTTTTTATTGTTCTCTGTGGTGTAAACTTACTTCTCCAAATTTTGCCCCTTTTCATGCCTGAGTTATTAGCTGATATTTATTTCCCAGACTAGCTTTTTAAATTTGTTTTCCTTCCTTTAATTTATAACTGATATAATGAATTATTTATACATTATTTCCCTAGTGAGTCCAAGGCAGAATACTTGATTGTCCTCAGATAAGTCATGCCATGAGCAAAGCACTCTTGGGCAGCTGACACCACTTAGCCCAGCTAGTTTTCAACCTCTCCTGAGCCTTGACATGACTAAGGCCAGCCAACAACTGCCTACGTATCATATCACTCAGTGAATGAAACTTATGCATATGAGCCCATTCACTCCTTTTGCTGAGCTTGCATTGTTTTGGCTATGGCATATGCAGTCAGAAGATAGCCTGGAACAAAAAAAATACCTGTGAGAGAGAAATACAATCTAACTTCAACGGTGTAATAGCCTTCCCTCAACATCAGTTCAGCATAGATAATCTTACGAGGGTCTAATAAGCATGTTGGCATACATAAAACCTGGCTGAAATTTGAGTGGTGTCCCCACAGTAAGACAGAACTTGTCCAGTTGTTTCAGGCAGACATATACAAAAAAATACTTTTGTATTCCGAAGTACAAGCACGAGACATGTGTCCCTTGCAGTGTTACTAGTAATGTCCCATAGCTGTTCATTTTTTAAGTAAAGAACTAGTTTTATAGTATATGACATACTGTCTTCTAGACTCTAATTAAAACTTATATTTGGTCCTTAGGTGTAATGACTACTCTTCTGAGATGAGCGCTTAATTAATGCACAGAGATCCTGAAAGTCCCACCTCTCAACAGTAACAACTGACATCCAAGGATACACAAATTACACTAATTGAGCTTTCCATTTATACGTTTTTCTGCAGCCAACTCATCAGAAAAGGTAGGAGAACAGACAAGCGTAAGAAAAGTTATTTTGCTGTCATCTGTATTTTCCTGAGTGGGGAAATCTTGCAGAACTATTGAACATTTATTATCATGGGTGTCAACTCTTCTCTTCAGGTTTTAGATGTAAAATTTGCTTTACTATCAAAATCAGAATTTTTTATTCAGTGATGTACAGTATTCGCTATTCAGAAACAAGAATACCTTACAAGCCAGTGGGCAATGCTTTGGTTTGCAAATAGTGTGGCATAGCAATATGTACTTTCTGAAAAGAAGCTGTTTGGTATTAAAATGAGATATTTCACTGTGTGTGGTGTGTTATCTAGAAATATCCTCTTAATTTTGACCCACGGTTGGAAGCATAAATTTTATCGTGTTTATTAAGCAATCATTTATTTCTAGGATTCAATTTAGTACTTCAGTAATGAACTTTGCATTTAATTTAACTCTATATTGTTCTGGAGTCAGTTAAGATAAAGTCACTGAAGTAATTGATTAAAGTCCACTGTTCTCATTTGAGTTCACTGAAACAAAAAAAATACTGATAAGAACATGGTGGATGGAGAGGAACAAAAGGCACTGGAATGTATCACAGAGATATTTGGCAAAGGAATTAAATTGCAAGTGGTGTATAGGAAGTGCTAGAAGCAGTCAAGGAAAAAAAAATGGAAATGAGGCCAAACATATTGATCCATAAAGATTTCTCTATGTTTTAAGTAGTAATACAAGATACAATAATAACTTATTTGGTCTCGGAAATCAGCTTTTGTCTGATTATGCTTTTGTTTGACTGTCTGGATAACTTCAAACACTTGAAAATGAACTTATTTATTCCTTATGTATAACTTTAATTTCTGATGACATATTTCAGTGAAAATGGAGCTCTTGAAATAGGCATCAGACTTTCAGTGTTTGTTTTACATTTACCTGGTATCTATACTCTTTTCTAGGAATGGGAAGCATTCAAGGTGTAGAAAATTCAGAGATGATATTTTAAGATTCTAAAAATGAGGCAGTGGGTTAATTGACGGCGCTCAGCTTGAGGGCTAGAGGAATTATACTTTTGGGGGGGTTATCCGTACTGGATAAGATTAAAGTATAAATGGTTATTGACATATCCTTAAATCTGGAATGGAAACAGATCTAGCTGTTTGTATCTAGATGAAAAGTGAACAGATTTGAGGAAAAAAAAATGTAAATTGTATATATATGTGTGGACCAGGGACTGTTTAACTTCTAATATGTTTTACTTCTCAACTGCAGCACAAAGCCTATAGATAAAGGAATTGGAAGGAAAACTAAAACCAGGATTGCATAAAGCAGATGCTGGACCGAGAGGTCCCATCAAAGCAGTACACTGATTTTGCAACATCCCCTTTTTTCAACCAGGTTATGAAAATGTGTATTTCCTGTGCAAGACTACAAAAGAAAGCAAACTGGGAGTATGGGAGCAGAGTGATTTAGAGTCCAGGCCTTTGTAGTTCTTCCAATAAAGTATGAGGACAAAATGAAACAAAACTTTAGAGTACGGAGATCTAAGTGGAGGATAGGGGAAAAAAAGAGAAATATTTAAAAAGTGGCTATTCTAAATGCTCTTCATATTTAGAATAACTTAATACTCTTAGGATTAGTGCAAAACAATTAGTAGATCTTTTATGAGAATATAATTTCAACTTATTAGTGATATAACTCTTTGTCCAAAGCATATGACTGCAAACTTTTATATTTACTTGTAATTTCTAATGTTACTGTTATTTCCATATTGCATGTATGGAGATATAACATCTAGGTTTTAAGTAAGTTTTTGTCTGTTTTGCTGGGCACACGGAAAGAATATCGCACTGTGATTTGACTACTTTGAGAGAGCTGAATTGTTTAAAACTTGAATAGCTTGATGGAACCAAAATGTTTTAACTTGTTAAGGAGAACAAAGATGCTTCTGTACAATGTAATACAGCCAGTAGTCTGTCAGGTTCTAACTTTGTTATCACACCTTCAGAATTTGTGTGTTTTTATACTTATGAAATGGTAAAAGCTCACTGTAAATTTCACTAGTATGCATATGTGTGGAAATATTTATTAACAGGAAACATGCGTACATTCAGAGTGTTGGCAGCTGTTTTAAGGTGTAGCTGAAATGTTTTGTGCTAATTCAAAATAATAGTTCTAGCTATAGCACCAGCTTTAAAGATCATAGCAAATGTCAGATCAACTGAGGCCAATGTATGCCTCTTGCTTATGATAATCAATTAGACATTAATGACAGGTATTTCATTGTGAATAGCTGCAACAATAAATTATTCTCAGGGTAGTATGGTGGTGCCCACTCTCCTTTGGCTTTTGGAACCAGTAAAATAACAGAATGTCAGGTTAATAAAGTGTGCCCTTATTGCACATTCTTCATCTGTACATAAACTGCCAGCTGCAGCTGTTTCAGTTATATCACAGTCACATCATAGACATTTTATAGTTAGAGCAGAGAGTTCCCGGGACAACCCAGTCACCTTGCAGATATACAGAGCTCAGTGGAACCTTATTCAGTTGCACCTAGATATGGTCTGAAAGTGGTAGCACATCTATTTAGGTATGGCATACATAATTTTTATGTTAAAATTATTTTGTATGCACCGCCTGTATGTCTTCAAAAGAAATCCAGGCTTTTGTTCACACAAAATTTCAGAGTTCCATGTTTATATGCTTTAATTTTGAATTGGTAGCTGCCAAAAGTAAAGGATTATTAATAGCCAAATGGCTGGTTTATATCTCACACTTTCAAGCCGGATGGAGGCATTAATAAAATATCTAATGTTATTTAAAATACTTTAAAATTCGAACTTACATTATAATTGTGTTTTCATAGCTGTTGACAGATTTTTTCCACTTCACCTCATGGATGAGTGTTTCACTTAAGTCAATGAGTTTTGCCATTGACTTTTAGAAAGGTAGAATTTCATCTAGTCAATATTTAGTAATAATCAGATGTTTTAGTAACAACTACTTACCTTTTCTATGTTATCAGGTTTATGTATGAGAAGCATCAGAGAGGGGAAGATCTTAAAAAGAAAGTGATTCAAGGAGTTATTCCTGAAAAACATGTTGCAAGAATTACTTAATGTTGAATAAAGAATAGATAACAAAATTGGCAATTTCTGTGTCTGGAATTTTAAAGACACTGTAATCTCAGCCTCCACAATATAACTCTCAGTTCCACATTAGAATTCACCAAAATAGTATAACTGTACCATTTATGTAGCTAAGCAGTACAACAACCTACAGGCAGCCAGTAGTATTCAAATCCATTCAAATCCATTATTTGCAGGATTTAATTGTTGAAGCAAAAAAAAGAAAAGCCCAAGTTTACTTATCGAACAGCTCTAACAAAAAATAAAACCTTGTGTTCTTAGCTACTAGTCCTAAACCTATTCTTTGCATGTTACAGATCAACATATGTGTATTTGTTCTGATACCTTTCAGTGGATGTACAAAAAAGAATAGGTTGTAAAACTAAAACATGTTAAGTGGGATAATAATCTATTATGGTAACAAATTTCTTGAAGGGTTATACTTTAATTAAGCAATAAGGCATGACAGGGTGTGAATTACAATGTAATAATTCTTGTCTAGTGTGTTGCTAGGCAAGAGGCCAAAGGCCTAGTGCCACTGAATGCTGCAGGAATGAATTATTATGGTGTAATTTAAACAATGCAATATCATATTGCAATAACTTTAAAATATTACATTTAAAATTAAAAAATTCCAAATTATTGTTTTTCTATACCTAATGACTTCCCCAATAAACTATTTTGCTGACAGGGCTATTACAGAAAATAGAAGTTGTCTATTTAACATTGTATTTAGATTTAGATGGCAATAAAACTCTAAAAGACAGTTGTTTCTGGGAAATCTGAAGGATGTGTTTTGATGCCATTTTTCCTAAAATAAACAGAAGGCATAAGCTCTGATGAACAAATGCTCCCTAAATTCTTTTTTTCTTTGGACAGAACTAGTGTACAGCTCTTAAAGAGCTTTGTTAAACTCAGCTGGGAACCTTGCATTTAGGGGAGGCTTTGTTGTTAGCTTTACCCTTTGAAAGCAAAATTTTTCTTCTTCCCATACTTCCTTATTTACACCTTTTCAGAAGACACTTCATTTATAAAGCCCTTCAAATTAATCTCTCTCAGACTAATTGTTTTTTAAAAATTGTATTTTCTATGTCTTTTTCCCTAATCATCAGATAAGTCAATAGGGAGAAGACAAAAACACAGGACTGTGAGAACTCCTGTTATATTTCCCCACTACAAAGCATAAAATCTAAGATATTGTAAATACTTGGAAATGTTGAAATAAGTGATGAGCTCTGATATTTTTCTGCATTTTCATTGGTTATATGATACAGGTAGCAAAACACAGGTAGTTAAGTCTTACAATGCAAGATGTTTACCTCCACTTCTACTATTACTAAGAAATCACACCTTATTGTCCATTTTACAAAGCTGTTTCACAGTTTACATGTCTGACTGGAAAATTTTCAGCAGGTTCCATGCTTTAGTTGAGATTTGTGTGCAGTTTCCTTTGTCAGAGAAATTGGAGGCCTCATTCATTGACACACTTATTTGTTTGTAGCTGAGCAGTATCAGTCAGGTTAGTGATCTCAGAAAAAACCCAAACCAAACCACCAAACAAAAAAAACCAAAACCAAACACCAAAAAAACACAAAACAAACCCCTGTTTCTTCTCAGTTGTGATATTCAATAGAAGTGGACTAAAATATGGGGTTTTTTTCATTATTTTACATTGCTTTTGTGGTAGTGACATAAATCAGTATAGCATCCAGAAGTCACAGCATCACAGAAGTACAGTATCACTCCAATCTAAATCTCTCTGTATGTTCCATGGGTTTTTTCAGTTGCATTTTCATATTCAGTCTGAGGTTGACTAGCATTTGATACACTACTGAAAGTCAGATATGGGATCAATTTGCAAGTTGCTGTTTGATTTCTTAGTTGATTGAAGCTTGTTGTCGTTAAATAAAACCATAAGTGTGACTTAACCACATCACAATCCTTTTGGTGTTGCAATATTTCCTATGGTAATACTACCAAACAGTCTTTAATACTTTTTATTATATCATCACTTCTGTACTGTAGTAATAGTAGACCTCATGTAAGAAGACAGTGTTTGGGTTGGTACATGAAGAAAGATTTTTTTTTTCTGTAATGCTTGAATTACAGACAAATTTGCCTTCAAAATATTTCTTGTACACTAAGAAAATCTATCACTATGACAGATTTCACAGGAGGAAACAATTGGGAAAATTTTCACAACAGTTGAGCAGCTTTCTTTTCTTTCTAGGCACAATTCATAAAAAACAATATATTGCACTTCTGATATAGCTTACCATAGCCAGTTGAGGAATTAGCTTTTGGTTTCATACTGATTAGGAGGGCATTTCTACTTGTTAGCTTTCAGCAAACAATTGTCTTTAATCTGAGACTGGAGTCTAAACAAGGGTTCACGGTTATTCATCACTAAAACATTTTAATGCCTGTAACTCTTCTAAACTAATATTTTGACTTACTTTCTCAATTTTTGTAGTACACAAATTTGTGTAAATACACCATGACCTTAGCAGAAAAAAAAAAAAAAAAATTGTAAGGACAAAGGATAATAAAGTGCCAGTTGAAGCTTCTGTTTTTCAAAATAGTAATGCTTTTGAGATATGATTAGCAATAACACATTATATGACAAAAGAAAAAAAGAATTTAGAATTGGAAACTAAAAATATTTGTATGGTAATTTAATAACCTGGCAGATTTTATTCCATCTGTTAGGAAGAGTTTGAAAGCCATTTCCTGCTGCCATTCACACTGCAGAATCTTCAGAGTTCAGAGATGGAATCAAATACCTGATGTGAAAATCTGCTATTATGATTCACATCCAAAGATTCATATCAGTATCCTTGCCTAGAATATTCTGTAGGGTTATGTAAAAAAAGAAAAAGTGAATCTAGCTGTTTAGGATTATTATTTGTGTTGTCAATACCACACCTTGTGGTGGAAAAAGGACCAAAAATATTCATCCCTTTCACTTTATCACAATTATTAAAACTATTCTATGTGACTGGACAGCTCAAGAAACCAGATTTCTCAGATAGGTGGTCCAGTATTCGAATTTCATTAACTCAGTTTCAGGGTGACAGTAAAGTGTCATATTGATTTGTCCTTTATTGCCATCCAGAATTGATAAGCAAATTGGGGGAAGAGAACATCAAGTCAAATGATGTGGACAGAAGGTATGAAAGAGGATGTGTGTATTGTAAGCCTGTAGCTGATGAACTGGCCTTCCAGCCCACCATAAATCAGTACTAGCATGCACTGTGTTCTGGTGATGGGCTAACTGCAGCAACCCACACATCTCTATCCAGCTGGTTAGGTACTACACTTGGTTACTTCTACATGATCCATCACAGCTGTTTGGTAGATACAACAAATTACTTTGTCTTTAACAACAGAAAATCTGCAATACTCCTGGTAATGTTAATCTAATTGACAGTATCAAATAGCATAGCTTTTCTTTGCTGGGAGAGTCAGAACATAAGTTAGAATTGGATGTACAAGCTGCTGTAAGCACTCTTTTCACACAGAAAGGGGTCACTTACATTTAGTCATTCAGGAAGAGAATCTAGAGGGAGCACTGAAACTTCACTGGCAACTCGACTTTGTTTTTCTTCTCTAAGCTGGCCAGAAGAAAAACAGATAAGTGTGTTTGTATCTGAAAATGTAAAAATAATCTACCTTCCTGTTAGGTAAAGTTTTCATGAAAAATTAAAACCCTTATGTAATGCATTTTCCACCCATTCACACATTCACATCCTTTTTGCAAGTTTTAAAATGCTCTGGACCAAGACTATGCTTTTTTTCACCTTAAGTCACTTGATAGAAAAGAAAATTAAATAGATCATTTTAATCACAATACAAAGGAGTACTGAAAATTGCAGCTGTGGGGATTTTTATATTCATCTCTTAAAAAATGTAATCCCTAATTTGTAGGAACCTTTTCAAGTATGTGGTGGAAGCAACATGATTACTTACTAAGTTCTGAGCCCTATATGAGAGGCCAGTTATTGTCATATTGAGTGGTGGTTCTACAGGATGGGCATTTGCTTAGATATTTTCAGAACTGGGCTAGAACGAGGATATAAAGGTATAAATCCTTGTGCTACATTATTGATCCACCTAGCTGCCTGCTCTGTCAGGATATAGTTGTTACCTGCCCAGTCCATGCAAAACAAATGTGATATTTACAAATACAGATCAATTGAAATAGCATCAGTGCTAATGATTTTCACAAGCCTAAGAAAATCTTTCATTGTAAAGTTTCGTGCTAACATCTTTTATCAGGTTTAAGATTAGCCTGCTGGAGTAATTAAAACTAGATTACTGTGCTAAAGTTAACTCCCAGTGAGTTAATATGTTTTCATATTGAAATCAATTTTTTTTTGTCCCAGTGAATAGGCCTTGGATTTAATAAGACCAGCTCAAGCAAACAGATTTATTAATATGCAAAATGTGATTTGTCTATGTTATCTGGACTTCTGGAGAAGGATGTTTAACTAGCTGTAAGCAAAAGGAATGGAAGAGTTGACCCATGTGCCTTTCAGACTTTGAGTAGAATATGAACCACAGTCTCAAAAAGTGCATTCATAAAACTAGCCTGAAGATACACTTTTCTATACGGAACAGCAAAGTTCATAAGTTTGTACAGAGTTTCATTATACAGATCAGGCACATATGAAGTTTTAATTAATTGGTGCTGATTTGTAAGAGGAAGGCTTAAGTTTAATCTTTCCTTTGTACAAGGCTTACTCTTAAGCACTCCTCCTCTCACCCTGTGACCCAGTATTAACATTTGGACAGGTATGCCATGTGATACAATATTTACCTTTGTCACATTATTTTGGGATAAACAAAATGGACCCCAAACCTGACTCATTTGCATACATGTTGACTTTATAACAGTGATTGCTAGAAAGAACAAGAAATTCTGAATTTGAATACCTATTGATATCTGGAATCCATAAAAAAGTAATCTTGAAGAAAAAGAAATAATTTAATACTCCTAATGATGGAAAATATATGACAATTAACAAATGATGTCAGGCATTGCGTTAGTGCTATTTACCTAATCTTTCTAGTTCCTTTCAATTGTGTACTAGATGATTGATCAGATCAAACCAGATTTTAGCCTTTTAATTTATAAAGCAAGGATTTTTTTAGATCTGTAACTGTGCTGTACACCCCAAGGTGGCCTGAACAGCCAATAGGAGTAATAGGGGTGATTAAACCTTGTCACGGGGGGTTAGATGTGGTGCTTTCTTCCCACATGACAGGCTGTGACAGTCAAACAGCACTGAAGCAGAACAAACGACAGAAGCAGTTTGCTGGAAGCAGTGCTACTGTCACAACTCCTGTTAGAAAGATAAATGCTAGGTGTTCAGCTCAGGGAAGTTTCAAATAGACCATGCAAATTCTGGTTTCAAAAATTTCCCTGCAAATAAGCAGTGACATGCATTAACTGCAGCGTGATGTGGTGTTAGGTGAGTGATTGTCCACTGTCTGACGCTGGCCACGGTCATAGTTTGAGTGACACTGTTAGTCCATTTACATTTCTGCCTAGCTGTTCCTGTTGAGGGAAATCTGCCTTCACTTTAGAGAGCTGGCGTATTAATGTAGTTACAGTGAAGGTTAACATTGCTCTTTAATGATTGCATGTGTTTGTTGCTCTGAATAACTGTATACAGGATGCTACAAAAACCATGTACCTGACTGAGCCCAGCGTAATATCACATATATTTGGATATATCATACAAGCTTTCATTCCTGAGTAAAAGGGACTGACTGCATAAAAACTACAGAACAATGAACTTTAAATTTTTAAGAGATCCCTTAGAAAGCAAAAACTAACCAAGAAATGCACTCCCAAATTAAGTCATTTCAAGTATGGTATTCCAGGCTTTTGTAACATAACAGGAGAGACAAGACTTTACAGAAAAAGAAAGCTAAGCATTCTAGTAGCCCGTGTAAGGGAGTGGAATACTATTAATATTTTGTTTCCTCATTTTTAAAGCTGAATTTAGACAGTGTTCCAAATGCAGAAGATGAGCAGTACTGCGAGCCTACATATTTATGTATTTAAATCTCTAAGGACAGGTAGAAGGGGTTTGGAAAAAGTTCAAGAGAACTTCTGCTAAGTCAATAGCAAGTCAATACAGATAAGAGTATTTTCATTATTTCAATATACATCTTTTCTAACTGAAAAAAAGCTATGCTTAGACTTCTTACTGCTCTCACATAAACTAAGAAATTCTGATTAAGTTCTGGCTTGAAATTTTCAAGTTGCTGTTTGTTGCTATTAAGAGTAAGATTAGTTTAAATTGTCTCACTTAACTATGGATGGCTAAGGAATTGAATGTTACAGCAGTGTAGTTGACCTTACACTGAAAATGTGCTTTCTAGAAGGGCTAGACCCCTCCTTTTGTACTTCTGTATTTAAATTAATCCCAGATTCATTTCTCTTCAGAAGATATTTTAATCTTGGAAGGTGTATTTTTCTAATTTTACTAGTCTGTCCTATAAAGGTGGTTAGCAATTAGTTTTTAAACATTTATTTTTCAGCACACTTTCTTTTAAATTCTGATAGCTATAGATACTAAAAATGTAAAGCTTTACATGTGTTGTCCCATTTTCACATGTATTCATGTCATGACTGTCCAAACGGGCCTTTTTTTGTTTTAAAATCAATTAAGAAAAATCCTGTCTTATTTTGTAGTGAGAGGACAAGGGGTAACGGTTATAAGCTGAACGAGGGCAGATTTAGACTAGACCTTAGGAAGCAAATTTTCACTGTGAGGGTGGTGAGGCACTGGAACAAGTTGCCCAGGGAAGCTGTGGATGCCCCATCCCTGGAGGTGTTCAAGGCCAGGCGGCTTTGAGCAACCTGGTCTAGTGGAGGGTGTCCCTGCCCATGGCAGGGGGGTTGGAACTCGATATTCTTTAAGGTCCTTTCCAACCCAAACCATTCTATGATTAAGGCCAGAATCACCAAAGCTTATCTTAGATCTGGTCATGTGCATCCATTCTTCAGTGTGCTTCCCTTGCACTGCCGGGCACATTGCCTTCTGGCAACTCCTGAGCTCTGCTTCTCCATTGTGCCCAAACCAGTAACAGCTGTGATAACATTTGCTAAATGTTGAAATACTGATATGACACTCCACTTTTTCGATACAGGTCATCTTTTTCACTCTTATTTCTCTGGCAAATTATGTAAGATTTTTCACAGAAGAGATCCATACTGAAACATTAGGTCTGTTTCTCAGACATACCTGTCCTTTCCTCAGCCCTTTAATGCCCTTGTTCCTGATAGGTATTGAGACATGCTGGGAGGGAACGATTTGTAGGCAAGAATGCCTGAGAAACTGTATAGGGAGCATTGTTTCCATCTGGTGAACATTGTGTCGTTCGCCAGAGAAAAACTCAGATCCATCTGTCTTTTCTGGTTATGTCAGAAGAGGTTGCTCTCTAATGAATACCAGTGTTCTGGACAGCATTGGGAGTGGTTAGGAGATGAAGGGGGACTTTCACCAAGCAGTAGTAAATTAGAGGTCTCCTTTCAGAACACCTTTTCAGCTGCCAGCGTCTTTTCTTGCTTCTCTTCCCAGATTTTTGCAGATCCTCAAGGGTTGGCCAGGAGATACCATAATCCAGTTAATACATGTCACTGAGCTAGGTCTTCAGCCTCATAAATCAGAATGGGCTTACAAGACAGAAGGAAGATAATGGTTGCCTCAAAAATTGTACTCAAATTTAAAAAAAAAATACCATCCTCGACAAGATTAATCTGTCTGCTTCTGTCTATGAAATTATTACCTAAAATGTAAGATTGGCTATTTGACAGCCATTCTGAAGAAACAGATGTACATATTTTATTAGAGTTAAAGAAGCCTCTTCCACTCAAATATCAATCCAGAGTATTTTCAGAGAGCAGTGCAATTTCTTTAAAAAGCTGCAGTTTTGGAGCAAAAAGGCTAGAGGTGATGTCAATATCAATAGTAAATTTTTTTAATTACTAAGCTAAGTTAATAAAACTGACAGCAGTTGAGTACAGAGTAATCATGTTTAGAAAGCTACTCAGCAGTTTGTGATAATGTTTACTATTTTATTGTTTTAATAAGTCATTAAAGCCATGATTTAGATGTTCTGTCTTGGGTTACCCGCCACACAAGCAGTAATGCAAAACATTCCATTTTACTGTTATGAAAGAAAAAATATATTTTTTAAAAGAGCTGTAAATTAGGTTGTGGTGGAAGCATCCATTTTCTTGCCTCCATCACTGCCAACTCCCACTGTTTTCTTTGATATATGATTTGCAGACTACTATTATTATTTATGTGTTTTACAATTGCTATGAATGACACCTCCCCATCCTCAGCCCTAAGCCACAAATCTGAAATGAATAAATGCTGTTTATTGTGACAGTCTGCCTTTTGTCTGTGGAACAATGACAAACTACGCCACTGACAGCCAGTTGCTGTTTTTAACTACCGCTCTTGAACTCGGTCTTTGAGTGTTCTTCAGAACATGACAACAGTCTGGAATAAAATAAGTGAAAATGTATTGCATTTGTTTAGCATGCCATGACATTGTTGTCCAATGCATTGAGTAAACCAGAAGAACAAATTACATAAGCATGATAGGTTTTCAGTTCTCTATATTTCATTGAGATTTGTAAAACTGTAGTAATATCAAAATTAATATATCAATGCCTTTTAGTATTAAACATTTTGATATTCAGATAGAGAATTGCCTTCTGACTGGAATGAATTGAGGAGGGAGAAATAAAGGGAGAACTTTTAATTAATTGTGAAATCTGAGAACATTTCTATTCATTCTGAGCTCTTCAACAGAGCTAAGGCACACGGAATGACTTTATCGGTATGAATTTTGTGAATGTCTTCTGACCTGCAGCCAGTCAGTTTTAAGAAATGTCAGAATGACCCATTCAATATGTATTTGTACCTAGCAGAGTAGTGTTAGTAAATCAGTTATTATATGTTGTCTGGACCCTGGCTTCTTTCTAAATGCAGACTTGTAAATATGCCCGGGTATTTATTTGATGTAATTTTTTTTTAAAACCAGAGTTTGCAACCAAATGTAGCATTTCTTCTTGAAACCAGATGTTATCCTTTTGTTTATGCCTCTTCCTCCCCTTACACACACCTGTGCATATGTGTGCATGTGCACACACACACGCATATATGCAAGCATATGACAATGCTAGTTTAATTTATAATCCTTTTTTGTATGTATTTATGCGTTTGTGTACATAAATGAATACCACACTGTTTTTCTTACTTAACTATCTAAATACAACAACAGCGCAAAGGATTTTCTGGCATTTGTTTTATTGTCATAGAATGTTGTGCGACTCTTAATAATGGAAGAGCAATGTCTAGTGTCCAAATCTGTACCTTTGTTCAATGCATAACGCTACATGTGCCCAGTATCTGACAAAAAAGGAATTTCTTTCTGAATTTCATGTAGTATACTGATCAATATAGGTCTTTTAAAATTCCTCAGTTTATTTGTAGTATTCTAATTTTTTTTTCTTTTCTCAAATCAAAGATAACAGAGAGCAAATTCCAAGATTGCATTGGCACTGCCAGCTTGTAGAAAGTATATTATTAAAAAGACATAATCTTGCTTGAACGTAGTCTTGATTGGAACTTCCCATAATTTCTTGCATTAAAATCTGCAGTTAACTTTTTAATGCATATCTCAGATGAATAATTTGCCTTCTCCTCTTCAACTATCTGTATCTCCTTTCTTATTGTCTTTTCTCCTTTGATTTCTCCCTTTGAATTTCTCTGTACCTGTTTTATTTTTTAGACTTCCTATCTGCCTCCTCGCGGAAACATCTGGATACATTCTCAATATAGTTTTCTGTCTGTTAAACAGTGGGATTTATTATTTACATTTTTATTTTCAAATACAAATAGAAGTCATGAAGTAGGGAGCAGGATAGCTTCAGAATGCACAAATTCTTGTACTTGCAACAGAGTAATTCCTCCGGGACTGCAGTTATTGTACTAACACCCAGAAAAAATCCGTGAAGTAGTATAGCCTTTTGTATATTTTTGTATATGGATAACCTTGTTAGAGGGGTCAAAGATAATAGAAAGGGCTTCTTCAAATACACTGCAGATAAGGCTAACACCAGAGGCAATGTAGGCCCACTGATGAATGAGGTGGGTGCTCTGGTGACAGAAGATACAGAGAAGGCAGAGTTACTGAATGCCTTCTTTGTCTCTGTCTATACTGCTGGAGGATTTCCTGAAGAGTCCCGTACCCCTGAAGCCCCAGAGGAAGTCAGGACAAAGGAGGAGTTTGCTCTGGTAGATGAAGACTGGGTTAAGGAGCGGTTAAGTAATCTGGACACCCATAAATCCATGGGTCCTGATGGGATGCACCCGCAGGTGCTGAGGGATGTGGCGGGAGTGGCTAGACCACTCTCCATCATCTTTGGCAAGTCGTGGGAAACAGGGGAGGTGCCTGAGGACTGGAGGAAAGCGAATGTCAAACCAGTCTTCAAAAAGGGCAAGAAGGAGGACCCGGGTAACTATAGACCTGTCAGCCTCACCTCCATCCCTGGAAAGGTGATGGAACAACTTATTATTGATGCTCTCTCTAGGCATATCAGGCGTAAGAAGGTCATTAGAGGCAGTCAACATGGCTTCACCAAGGGGAAGTCATGCTTGACCAACCTAATAGCCTTTTATGAGGATATTACCAGGTGGAAAGATGATGATAAAGCATTTGACACCGTCTCCCACAGTATCTTCGCAGCTAAACTGAGGAAGTGCAATCTGGATGATCGCGGAGTGAGATGGATTGTGAACTGGCTGGAGAAAAGAAGCCAGAGAATTGTGGTGAATGGGATGGAGTGTAGTTGGAGGCCTGTATCTAGTGGAGTCCCCCAGGGTTCGGTATTGGGACCAGTGCTATTCAATATATTCATCAACGACTTGGATGAGGGAATAGAGTGCACCCTCAGCAAGTTTGCTGATGATACGAAACTGGGAGGAGTGGCTGACACGCCAGAAGGCTGTGCTTCCATCCAGCGAGACCTAGACAGGCTGGAGATTTGGGCGGGGAAAAATTTAATG
>WKFP01015432.1:3136118-3160359 GCA_011057875.1 Pterocles orientalis | reverse complement strand
CTGCTGGAAAGAGTCCAGCGCAGAGCCACAAAGATGATGAAGGGAATGGAGCATCTCCCTTACGAGGAAAGGCTGAGGGAGCTGGGTCTCTTTAGCTTGGAAAAGAGGAGACTGAGGGGTGACCTTGTTAATGTTTATAAATATGTGAAGGGTGAGTGTCAGGAGGATGGAGCCAGGCTCTTCTCTGTGACATCCAGTGATAGGACAAGGGGCAATGGGTTCAAGCTGGAACATAGGACATTCCATTTGAATATGAGAAAAAAACTTCTTTACAGTGAGGGTGACAGAGCACTGGAACAGGCTGCCCAGAGAGGTTGTGGAGTCTCCTTCTCTGGAGACATTCAAAGCCCGCCTGGACGCATTTCTGTGCGATCTGATCTAGGTGTTCCTGCTCTGGCAGGGGGATTGGACTAGATGATCTTTTGAGGTCCCTTCCAATCCCTAACATTCTGTGATTCTGTGATTAATAGATGATATAAACTGATAATCTGGTCATCTATGGATCCAGCAAGGAGAAATAATATTCTTGTATCTTTGAAAGAACTGTTTAGTGAATACTTTTTTGAGTGTAAAGTATAGTAAAGTACTTTAAAATATAGTATGGCAATATAAGCATGAAATATTCATCTACCTGGCAGGAGAGGGCCTTGTATGTATTTTGTGTGGGCAAGAGGTCAGAGTTGCAATTAGGTTCGCTTTCCAAAGGCTCAATCCACACTAAACTCAAAAGAAAAACTCTTCTAATTCCAGTCTTTCTAGCTTAGCAGTGTTTTATGGTCCTGGACAGCATGAAATTAGTGAGTCACACAGCATAACAATATCTGAAATCAAGAAGAGGCATACACATTCAGTAAAGAAAGCAGTTTTGACATTCTCAGCTAGGTATTCTAATCCAATGGAGAACACCTCATCCTCTTGCGTTGCCTCCTGGCTGCAGAACACATTCCCGTTTGAACAAACAACTTTGTGCTCATTCATATAGCTTAAGTGTTCCTAAATTCATGAAGTGTGGTTTAGCTATTTCAGATAGTATTTAGGTTATGGCCATTATCTAGCTATAATAAGCTACTTGCCATCAGGAGAGCTATCCCAACGTTAATGAGTTCCTTTCGAAGCTGGAGATTAGTTAAACTTTCATGTCAGTTATTCACAGCCATATATTGATTTATTTATTTCTTACTTGCACTATGAATTTTACTAAAATGATTTAAGAATGTTTCATCATTAGTAATTTCCTGTGCAATCTAATTGAAACCATTGCTGATAGTTAAACACAACAGAAAAACTATTTGTACAAGGACAATGGATTATCTCTCAAAACCCTAATACACAGCATGTAATAACCACTGTTTTTGATATTTAAGATTAAAATCTGACAAACACAAGTTCCAAATTAAATAGGTGTTTACTGTCATTTGAATGTGTACAGAGAGACTGAGAAACAATAATAAAAAGGTCAGTAAAGTGTTTGCAACAGGTACTGTACTAAGCAAACGTAGAGATGAGCTTCTTGCTTTCTGGGAACTTCCCTTTTCAATTATGAAAACCGCAGAAAATAAATAGTTTGGCCTGCAATATAAACTGCACGAATTTAAGCTTTTGTCAGGAGTGTAACAGTGAATTCTAATTATCAGGTGTTAGGTTCCTAATGTGATTTTACACATTATAATCTATTTAGATATGATAGATTCACATAAACATAAAAATGTACTTGCGTTATGGTGATCTGATAACCTTTGCTATTTTTCAAACCTGTAGAGAATGTACAGTTTCACCTGTGTGGAATAGCTTTAAAGCAGCTTGAAACAAGCTACAGTGGTGAAGCTGTTATTCAACAGAAATCTTTCTCATGCTTGTGAAACTGTTTATTCAGGGTAGATGTAGTCACTGGAAGAAAAACAGTCCAAGGAGATCTTTCTTCAAAAGCAGAGAGGTTGAGGTCCCTTCATTATAAGAGCCCTGTCTCTTCCCCAGCACTCTTGCCCCATCATTCTAGCTACAAAAGCCAAAGCTATTTGTATTCAGGCCTCCTCAGCATCTCCTTTCCCCTCTCTAGTTGGATTAATTGCAGAACTGGACAGCATGGGATCAATGCATGAATCCTATTTCAAGTGACAATACATTAATTTAAAAGTAGGAATATACAGCTATTTTGACAATCTAGATTTGGTATTCTAATCTAATAGAAAGGTTTTCATGCACTTACATTGCCTCTTGGCAGCCTAAACAAATCTGCGTCTGTGGGAATAGTACTAGGCTGATCATATGACTATGCTGTTTATGCTTCAGTTTGAATACATAAAGAAAGTTTTCAGTTATAACTGTATTTCTCTTCCTTAAGTTTCCTTGGGCTCTGGGGTCACTAGAGATATACACATAAGAGCAGTAACAAGGAAACTGTGCAGAAGGCCAAAAAAGAGGCTGTTAATACAAACCCCTTGTGGTAAGCGACCAATAACTGTAAAATCGTTTCCCTAAACTAGTCACTTGAAGCACCCATACAGGTATACTACATGGGTATTCATCATTACAAATTTTACTGAGTATTTTTTTTTACTCTTGTTTCTTTTTTTTTTTGTCTGCTACCATGAGTATTCTGTGACTGCTATTCTACGCCTCACTTCCATGGGTTTTACTGGAACCTTAGCATGCAAATCAACAACCAACACCAGCAGAAGAAATGCAGACATAGGATTTGACTTCTGATTACCAGCCACTCTAGCTTTGCTGCAAAGTTGCCTTAGGTAACACATCAAGGGCTTGCAAAACAATGTAGGAAACACCTTCAGAACTGAATGTGACTATAATTAATACAGTCACCAAAATTACGTGAAAAGAAATGTCTCTTAGACGATTTTTAGTGTCAGTTTAATTCCTGATCTTAATCTATAAAGAAGTTACATCAAGTCCAAACACAGAGAAACAAAAACCTCAGACAAACTGCCATTTTATAGTCTGAAAAGCAAAATGAAACAAAAATCTCCGAAGCCTTATGAACTTACAAGAAATTTCTTTTTACTAGGTAATTTTACATACAGAGCATTAGAAACCATTGTGAAAGGCATCCATCCTTAGAATTTAATTCATTTTCTGATTTGATAATGTATTGAGCATGTGCAATTTGCATTAACTTCAAAGGTAATGGGGTGCTATAGTTTGTTTTTCAAAAAGACATCTTACAGCTAAATACCTGAATTCTATTGATGTCAGTGGAAATTACTCACTAACTATTCTCAAAGACTTGTAAATTATTTTTCTGTGTTGTCAAGTCAAAGCTTCCTGTGCCTTTACTAGCAAGAAAAATTAGAAAACCTAGGTCCATGTGTTGTGATCATTAGAAAGCAAACTTCAGAAAATGCAGTTTAAGGAAATATAATAAATAAAAGGTCAGTCTACAGATATTCTTTCTTTGATTAGTTTTTTGTCAGCATAAGAAGCCACAAAATATGTAAAACTTGATTTTTCATTCCAGTACTGTCTTCGGTATGCTAAGGTGTTCTTCAAGCACTGGAGCAGTGTAGAATTCCCAATGCAAAGAGATTTACAGATAAGAAATAAGGGATAAGGAGATTAGAACTAAAATATATGCCATTTTTGTAGAATACATAATGAAATCCCTATTACTATGTAGCTTTGACTATGAAGTTTCAACATAGATCTCTCAGACTTTGCAGAGGATTTGAAAAGTCTTTTTGACGTAATTACATAAACATGCAAAGGAAATCTCTTAGTTTGCCCATGGCAGAAGCTTACTGAAAATTACAAAAGAAAGAAAAATCTGGAAGAAAGCTAACATTTGCTTTTCTCCAGAGTATGCACTTGCAATGGGTGTTGCTAAAACCATAGAGGAGGGAGAAGTTCACTGAGGAGCAAACATTTGCCAATTATGAAAGTTTATATAGATTATTGAAAACTAAGGAGAATTGAGGAACACCAAAAGAACCTGACACATCAGAGAAAAGGAGTTCAAAGGTGGGTCATGAAATTCACCCTCCCTGAGTGGGAAACAGCACACACTACAGTATCCTTCATGTACTAAGGGACTCTGAATTAGACTTAGCCTCTCAGGAAAAAAATCTAGGCATCACTCCAAACAGCTCAATTAAGACATCTGCTTAAAATGTACCAGAGGTCAAAAAAGTGAACAGAATTTAGGCTGTGTAGGGAATATTATGGAAAATATTACAATGTTACATAAATTGATGTACATCCCTACCTTGGCTGTTAAATTCCATTTTGGTTAACTCTTTTGCGAAAAATTATATACAGAGGGAAAGTGAAGGTTACACAAGGCTTATATATTTTCCTCCAGCTTAGGAGGGAGAAAAGTAAAAAGAAATATAAAATTCTGAATATTAATCAAAATCTCAACTGGATGTTTCCATTTTTTCAATCTTAAAGAGATCAACTACAGACATGTACTTTTATGAAATGGATGGTTGGTCTTTAGTACTTAGCACTTTTTTACTTCTTTCCATTCAAAATTTGTGATAGAGTGTTTAATTAAGTGCTGTATGTCTGGAAATAAGAATTGAGCATGTAATACTGGCAGAAAAATACAGATAGAATGGAGAAACTTTGTTTTTAAAGCATGATATAATCATACCTGGTCTAGAACTGCATCTTTCCTGTGTAATTTTAGAGAGGAGAGTTAGGTATTTTTGCTAAATAACCAGTGTTATTTTCAATTTTTAAACTCAGATGTCTTGTCTGTTGTTTCTTCTGTTCCCAAATTCATAATATGATGCAGGTCTCATGGAAAAAAAAAAAGGTAGTTATCAAATATCCCACTACATAGTTATAAGAAACTACCAATATAGTGGAAAAATTTTGCTCAACTAAAGCTTGGTTATGTTTTTCCTATTTGCAAAAAAAGGCTTTTAAGAACTAGAAGGTAGAGGAGATTAACTCTTGAGGATAGTATGCGTAGAAAACAGTCACAGGTTTCTGAACATAAGGAGTATCAGAAAAATACTGGAAAACTGAGGTGTGCTCTCAACTGTCTGGCAAGCTTTCATCTCATAGATAATGAATTAAGTTAAAATGTTGTAGGTTGATCATTAGATATTTTTTGATCACTGTACTTGCAGTAGTTCTTAAATATCATGAAGTACAAGCAGTACAACAATTCCATTCACATCACAAGACTAAACCATTGCATTCTCATTTAAGTCTTTTACAGCTATTCTATAAAACTTCATCAAGAGTTATTAGAGCAGGTACATCATTTTTTGATATTTAAATGTCTCTTTTCCCATTGTACTCTGCTATAAAATAATAAATGTAGATAAGAAGGAAAGTAGAAGTATAGACACCTGGCATGGTAATGGCTTCCTTTTTCTCATTCTACAATCTATAATTTAACCAGTACTTATGCCATTAACTATGTGTGAAAATGATTGTATATGGTCTTAATTTGAGTAAGCAAGATTATCTGTATGATCAACTTAGATGTCTCAATGAAGTCAAAAGCTCTTACATTCACAGTAAAATTCTTATCAATCAAATATGTAAGGATAAGAAAAATTGATGACTTTGCTTTGATAAAACCTATTGTTTATAAACTCATCTTGACTAACACCAGCTGTGTTATCTTCCTTCTCTTTGACAATCCCTATAAAACAGTAAAACTGTTTTACCTGGCACTGTTGATGAGTTGCAGACCCATACTTACAAGGACTCTCCAACTGATTCTTTCACTTACTGGCATGATACCTCTTTGACTGTGGACTCTAGAAAGTTCAGACAAATCAACTCCAACACATATTGAAAAAAAATGTTATTTTCATCCAGAGAACTTGTCGTTTAATTCTTTCAAAACTCTTCTACTTTATCTGACATTCTGATTTTAAAATGATGGGTTTAAGAACTGTGTTAAACGTTATCTCTAGTTACTGTTGGCAGGGAAGAGATTTCATTACCGTCATCATGTATATCAGTGCTTTGTGACTAAATACAGAATGAAACTATTTATTGAATAATTCTGACGTGTTTATTTGTTATGTTGAACTCTGATAGCCATAGTTTTTTTTCTTGTATCTGTTCCTATCTTTTTTGTGACACCTATTTCTTTTAGTTACCACTTTTTCCTAATTATCACTAAGAGTTTCAGTTTAAATTAATTTCCTTAATATGTTCTTCTTGTAAGTGGTTTCAATTTCATGAAGTGTTTGTCCTTAAAGAACCAAAATATGTATATTTATCTTTTGGACTTCTAATTTAGCACGTGAAAATTAAATAGTCTAGCAATCTGTAGTCATGCAGTCTGTGCTTTATAACTTATATTGCATGGTGAATTATTATCTATCTACCTATAGGGTCATTTTTAGGAAAGTAGTTTATATTTAGATCTTTTATTGTTTTAAAAAGAATTTCACATAGTGCAGGCAAGCAGAGAAATATCTTCAAAGTAACCAAGATTTTTCTCAAAGGAGTGGAGTAGAGTTTATTGAAGATCAAAAAAATTCAAATATATTAAAAGGGACTCTGTGTGATAGAAATCTACTGAAGAATTACATTAAAGTGGTAGGAGAAACTTCTGAAACATGTAGGATAAAGTTGAAAAATAAGCTGAACCACAAGGTCCCATTTATTTTCCAGCTCAGTGATGTCACCATGCCTGTCACAAGCTGTGTTGCCTCGCACATGGGGCTGGAAGCCTTGTATGGTAAATCCTTGTTCCCCCTTTGATTCCTCTGTGCCTTATCAGAAAAGAAATGCACACATACAACTCTGCATAATACAAGGCAGTAATATTTAACACAGCACTCCTGTGCAATGCACAAACCACTCATTTCTTGTTAATATGGCAACAGCAGAAAGTCTCCAGAGGGTTGTCCAACCTTATAATGAGAGGCCTGTGTTATGCGCAGTTCTGTAGCCTCAGAAGTGGCCATGGATTCATTCCCTGCTGTGAAATTTGGCTGCTGCCTGAGGCCCTGTGGAAATCACGTTTCTTGCTATGCCCAACCACGTGCAATCCTCCCTGCTGAGAAAAGCAAGGAAATTTGCTGAACTGCATTCATCTCCCTCACTGTCTGAGACAGAAAGAAAAGGATCTGCAGGGCAGTATTTCCTTCCTAATTTTTTCTTTTGAAGAGGGAAGTAGGAGGGATGTCAATATATTCCTGAGGATATGCTGATTGCAAAGGTCAGTAAATAACTTGATTTCAGGACAGTAGTACACTAGCCAATAGAGCAGAGACTACAAGCTTGGCAACTACCAACACACTGAAAAGGGGATGGAAGGAATCCTTGAATATTCTCTTCTCAAGAGGTTCCAAGACCAGTGTAGGAGAAAAAGGGAAAGGTGTAATGTGAACTATCCCTGTTCTTGTGATGATGTGTCAAAATCAACAAAATAGTAATAATCACATGACATTTTAAATACTTTATGCATGTAATTTCATGTAGTTGATGTCCTCTCCTTTATTCTTTCACCTAGGAGATGAGTTCCAAGAGCCTGTGAAGTGTAAGGGACCAAATTCTGAAGTTATTTTAAAACAATAGAAGAATTACATACAGAAATACTGTGCAGCAAATAATGTTTTATATGCTCTGGTGCCAAAGTGTTTAGAAAACAACAAGTAAATAAGAAAACTTCCCCCAAAAATGCTTCCCCCCAAAGTGTGCAATTAAAGCTCTTGATCTCAAATACAAGGCATGTTCAGTATTTGTTGGTATCACAGTCTGAAACAACAGTAAACCTGGAATGAAACAAACAGGGTGTTAGACAAGTGTAAATGCAAACTGCTTTTGAGAACACAATTCAGGGGGGTGAGGGGGAAGGCTAGTTTATTTGCTCTGTGTTCTTTTTCTTGGCTCTAATATTTTCTATTAAAAACCTGGAAAGAGCTTGTGTAGCATTACTAGTTAGTGGATTGAAGTTAATAGAGCTGTCATAGTATATAATGATTTGAACTGGTCAAAAGAAAGATAAAACATTGCCGATAGTGCTAATAACAATGTCTTAATAAGATAACTTTTGGATGCAGGCGAGGATGTGCTTTTTTTTTGTTTATTTGGTTGTGCTGTAGAAATAGGGAAGAGCATTACAGGGGTCTGTAGCTGGAGAGAGATGATTCACAAATAAGAAAACTCAACTTGTTATTGTGGGAGAAAGAAATCGCTATGTAAATACACATTAAAGAGATGTGAGCCAAGAACAATTTCAAATGGACTAGAGAGAGGGGATCACAAGAAGCCAATGCAGAAGTCAAGGATTCCTTTCTCAGTGATCCAGAAACAAGCAGTGTCTTGGGGCTGTTAGACAATTAGAAAAAGAATCAAGGGAAAAAAAAAACAAAACTGAGATGTAGCTCCTACCAGAAGGTAGAAGTTAAGATAGTAATGTACTAAGGATAAATGAGAAAGGGAAGAAAGGGTAGGATTTCAATTTTATAATTTATTTATTTTTTTTACATTTAGTAGCTATGTGTGGAAATATCTATAAGTGTCTGTGTATGTATATATATGTGGAGGTGCATATGTATATGTATATGTTTAAATGTTTTGCTTCTTTTGAGGAATAATGACGAAACAAAAAAAAATGTTGTAATCCATAAAATATTACCTTTGCAAATTGGTCTGTTACAGTATCTATGTATACATACATCTACTATTATGGGTATTTTAAAGTATAATATTGTTCTTAATGTATTTTGCAAATATAGCGCATGACCTAGTTCCAGGCTGTTGAGGGATAACACTGGTGGTTATCCTGTAGGATCCTGTATTATGCTTTTTTCAATAAGGAACTACTAGAAATTGTTTTGCTCCTGCCAGACTGCTGAATGTACAAAAAAAAAAAAAAAAGCTAGGTGCAATTTGTTTCACATGTTATGCGCATAATAATTTGGGTAGAATGATAAGTATATATAATTGAACTGCTTTTGAAAACCATTATATTCCCTGGTTCATATGAGATGATAAAATATTTATTTTAATTTTTTCATTTTTTTTTTTCAAATCAAATGATGATGTGAAATCATTACTTAAAGTCAAAAAAATTGTCAACAAGATAAGCTTTTGTTCTGAGGCAGAAGAACTGTACAGTATTTAAACTGAAAGGTTTTATATGGTGATTCTGAACTGTTGAGGCAAACAGTAGATACAGACAGTGCAACTAATATAGAATAGTCAAGTGCCCCAAAATTGAGCTTAAAGTATCAAAAGAAAAAAAACCTACTCTGGTTGGCAATCGCATGAAAGTAGGAAACCCTTTAAATATTGCTGTAATCCTGTAATTCTAAAGTATATTTATACAGTTAATATGCAGTATTCTGATTTTTTTACCTCCCTAGAGTCTACTGCTAGAGTCATTTAGCCCACATGAACAAAAACCCAAAACCTTCTTCATTAGCACTTAAAACAGCACATTGTATCACACCAATTGTCATCTTGGCTGCAATATCTGGATTATATTTTCCTTTTTTTAAATTAAGTGTTATAGATGAGTATTGACTTACAAAGACTAATATAGCATTTCCAAATATAGTAAGGTTCTTTCCTTGTTATTTAATATCTATTATTATCATGCTTACTATTGTTTGGTTAGTTGTAAACTGCTGTATACAAGAATTTACTGCAGTCTTGTTCAGTGAATTTTTGCTATCTCAGGTGAAAAATCTGCGGGGAGGTTCAGTTCAACTGCATAATACAACAGGTGAAGGGCACCTTGTCATTGTGGACCCCACCTTTTCACAGTGTTTCAGTTCAGGTTTTGGAGAGAAATAAACATTCTAGGTAGCAGTACAGTCTGATATTAATGTTTTTATTTTTGACTTTGGGAATAAATTGCAGTGTGGGAAAAGCAGCTGAAAACATGGACAAAAGTCGAATGCAGGATTATTGTAGACCCTGTCAAAATAAATGGGAGAATATTTTTTAGTATGTAATTAAATGTCAAGATTTGTGAGTTAATGGAATTTCTGTAGTCACATCAAGGTCAGATGAGCAATTACTGTTTATGAATTATCTGAAATCTTGTATAGCCTCTTCTAGCTAGTCTTAGAGCATGTATTTATATTAAACATCTTTGCCATTTCTGATGTTTCTCCCCCATAGTTTCTGTTAACAGCGATGTGGTGCATTTTGTCAATTCTGTAGTTGTTTGCAAAACCTTCCTTTATTTCACTGAAGAGCTTGCAATTAGCCCACTTCTCCCTATTGAGAAGCATCTTTGTAATGACAGCTTTCCTGGCAGAGCATTTGTTAGGCAGATTTTAAAAACAAGTCTACAAAGGCTGGGAAAAATCCAATCATACAAAAGTTCAGCAAATCCCTTTCAAGGTCATATCAGTTAAAATTACGTAGATTTTCCACTTCAGCAAACATTAGAGTTTAGCATTTTTAGGGATGAATTGGGAGTTATAGAATTAATAAAATAAACCAATTCTAAATGAAATTGTTTGCTAAACTCAAAGAAAAGAGTGGGCTCTCTTTTTCCCCCCTGTCTTTAGTGGGGTTACCTTTCTCCCTCATGTAGCGTCTTATATCACTTTCTTTGAAGTTGCTCACAGTGTTTGCTTTGACAGCCACTGGGTGTGGGAAGTATAAGGCTGTAGCAAGTATCTCCATAGCATAATCCGCCCAGTCACTGTTGGTCACTGATCCAGCTGCATGCAGCAGCTTAATAGTCAAAGGGCATGGTAATTCCCTCCTTCTGTCTTTTCTTTCTTCCAAGGCAAAATCTTCACCTGGTGTTTTTGATTCATGCATTCTAATTATGATGGCTGCCATCAACAGCCCTGTGGGTGACACTAGAAATTCTCTGAGCCAACAGCTAATACCACAGCTTGTTAAGCGACCATGTCAGCCTGATTTTAGGGCCCATTTTGCAGTTCACCGCAGGCCTATCTAAAAGCATCAGGAGTCTCCGGCTAGCAGGACAGGCTTATTGTCTTTCTAAATGTCTCCTTCTGATAAGCAGATCCAAATATGGTTCATTCACTGTGGATTTGAAGGCACAGTGGGAAACTTGGCTCACATAGTGGATACAACAAAATGCTTAATATTTTCACTTGGTATAGAGCTAAAGAACCCAATTTTCAATTCCAGGATAAAAACATTTACTCCCTGACTATAGTCAAGAGTTTGAAATTTAAATCAGAAGTCTTCGAAAGCTATTCTAACTCTCAAAGGAGCAGGTTTTCCCATACTCAGTACAAAGAAGAAAATCCTGGGTTTGTATCGGAGTTTGAGTCACACAGAATTCACAGGATGACCAGAAATGTCCTTTGTTGCCTAAAGATATTGTAGAAAATTTTTCTCTGAATAATTTTGTGTGAAGTATGTGATTCTAGTGTCTGTGAGTTTACTGACGGCACTACGAATACTGCAGTCTGATCTGCCTTGCGAACTTTATTTGTTTTTAAATAAGTGCTACAAATGCTTTACTGCTGTATATATTTCTTTTTAATATTTTGGCTGACCCAAGCTTTGGCAATAGAAGGCAATGAATATCTTTCAGTTGCAGGAAATGAGAATTTTACAAAAAGTGTGCTAATGCCGCTCTCTATATTTAACTGCCTCTCTGATCTGCAAGCTATTATTTTTTCTAGATAGAAATAGGGCTAAGTTTTCTCTGACTACACAGGCATTTTGTCATCAGAATTAATAGGAATTATAAACATGTATTAAGAATAAAGTATGTTTTCCATTTTGTGCTAATAATTATATTTGAGACTGTATTAAAATCTGGCTGCATCGAAATGCTACAGCTTAGTTCATCTAAGAATCGGTAAAGACAGATAAAAAAGAAGTAGTTGGCCTTTCCCGTAGCATAAATCCACAATTATAATATTAACTAAACACAATTTTTGTTCTCTAAGAACAAAATCAGTTACTTACCAATGAGGTATGTAAAAGTGCTTATCTTGCAGAACTATCGGTTTGAACCAGTATGTGTATGGGATGAGCTAATTTAAGAGCGCCACAGGAAATTAGAGTGGCTCTTTTATTGTCAACATCCATTTCCTAAATGCTATGTTGCTTTTGGCTTATATTCCATTGACCTATAATAACAATGCTGGAGACATTTCATTGCTTTGTAAGTTGGCAAACTGGTAGCCAGGCCTATCTGTAGGGTTACTTGTAGAGATGGCTAAGAAACCCATCTCGTTGCAGAAAAAATAGTATTTTGTAGCCTGTGTTCCCTTTAGTGATTGTGCTTTCATGTGTAACATGCTATTGGAAAACGTCTTCCCCCTTAGAGGTTCTCAAAGGATTTATAGGAAGAAGGCATTTCCAATATATATGACAATTGTGCTTTCGCTAACATGTTTATTTTTCCATTTTTGAAGTGTAGATTCTCTACTGTAACCAAGAAACTGTTGTAAATCTTTGTTTGTGTCTGCACAAGACAAACAAAGATGCAGACTTGATTGTGATAGGGGTATCAAAAATTATATCTTTCTCTAAACATTAGATGTAACTGAGCAGGCAGAATTTCCATTCTCCTTATTTTCCATCCACTTTTTCTCTAATATGTCTGGGAAGCCTTTTAACATGGTATAAAAACCTGAGAGAAGCCTGAGTACAGGATGGGGCAAAAGCTCTGCAAGTTGGTGTGGAACTACAAGAGGAAAAAATCCAGGATATGCAGACAAGACTGTTAAAAAAAAAATAGAGGTAGGGGTAAATGTCTAAAATTTCCCAAACAGAACAAGAATATAATATGAGATATTTTGTGGGAGTGAAAAGACAGCAACAAGCTAAGGATTCACTCCCATTGCAGTGACGCAGAACTACTTATGGAGAAGTGTATTAAACTGGATCTGCTAATGTGGTTTGTTAACATGCAGCTTGTTTGAATTATATTGTCTCTGGTCTAGACAGGGCCTAACAGTGTAAGCTTGAGTCCAACATCTTCTTCTCTTCTTCATTATCCTAAAACATAAAACATCTCTTCTACTTCTGAAAATATCTTCCATGACTGTAAATGTTTTTAGATTTGGTTTAGGAGTTAACAGTTAATTCCAAAGTGAATGAGACAGAATATTTCAGCATTAGTATGTAAGGGTAGAGCAAATGACTCTGAAGAGCAGTCCTTCATCCCCAGTTAGCATGCCATAAAAAAAGAGCAAAACCCCACAAGGATTATAAATCACATTTGTTCTTAAAGTGTATAAACGCTTAGAACTTGTATGAGCAAGTGTAGTATTTTTCCATATGATTTTTTATGAAATATTAATTATGATTTCAGTACTCGTGGACCAGTCTGCATGCTGCCAATCAAATCATCCTGTTTGGACTTTGTTACCTTGCTTCATTCTTTTCAGCAGGCTGCAGGCTGCTTTCAGGTCTCGGAAGATATAAGCCTTTCCTTTAAAAATAACTGAGAGCTTAGCAATGAATAGTACTGCTGCCTCAATTCCTTCCATCATGAAGTCCTGCATAATGCTTTTCACTTTACTTTTCATTTCCTTTATAATGCTGGGATCTGGGAAAATTAAGTTCTGTGGTACTCCATATTCAAGCATATATTTAAGACTTGCATCTTGCAGCATTCTCACATGATCTCTGCTATTAGTGAGTTTAAAAACAGTTTTTACCCATCTCCCTTGTCCTATTTGCTGAACTAATAGATCATTGGGAGACATTTTCCATGCATAATGTGAAGAAATAGCAGCTTAGCTCAACGATTTTTTGGTTTACCGTAGGTCAGGGGAAAATACGAGAATCCAGAAATTTTGTAGTTTTTTCTTTACAACTTTCTGCCTGGACTTATGTCTCTAAGAATAATATTATCCTCTTTCTGGTGAAGCTGCTGGCAAAGAGCTGTTAATTTCCTCTATAATCAGATTTTAATGAGGTATACAGCAAAATTCATGGATGATTATAGAAAAGTAATATAAGTATTGCATAGGAAGACCTCAGAGAAAAAAAGACAACAAGCATTCATTCAGGTACTGGTCAGTTGTAGAAAGTTGTTGCATTAGACTGTTAACCTTAAGGCTAAGGATGTATCTAAGGAGATACTAGAGATCTCCATGACACATGCAAGTCCTAAGCATAATACTCTTTATAGAACTGGAGGATCAGAGTGTGTGACAGCTCTTTACAATCCATCCTGCTTTCTTGCAAAATACATAGCTAGCACTGAAGGATCAATTTTAGTAAGACCAATATTTTTTTACCGTGTGCGTGAGCTCAGTCTCCGTCTGATTCCGCTTGAGACTCCAAAACTATTGCATTCATTACACTCATAAAATGCTTTGCTTCTTGTTGCAAAGCAGTCCCACAGCACATGAACTGGATATCTTTTGGTTAAAACAAAATTTGAAGATGTGCTTCTAGCAGTATACCTAATCTTCTCCCATCCCTAGATGTTTAGTCTGTGGGACCAAGACTAAAGATAGTCCATTGCAGAGTTAATTGTGTAGTGTGGATGATGGGGCCTCAGTACCCGCAGCTGGACTTTTAGAATCTTCTCTCAAGGGACTACACTAGTATGAAGACATAGCCATAGTTTCCTCTGGTTTATGTAATTTTATTTACCCGTTTTGGTAACTTGGTAACTATATGATTATAAGTTGCAGGGAATCTAGGAGAAAGTAAAAGTGCCCTTGATGACTCTCTCAGTACCCAACAGTACTGGAAATAAAATTCTGAAGAAACAAGTCTCAGCTCTTCTATCTTTTTTGTCCTTTAGTACTGATAACAATTAGAGCTATACCAGCTTCTCAGCTGGGAAGAGTGTTTAAGTCAGAGATGCTTTCACAACTTTCCTAAGCATTTTCAGCCGATGAATGTTTTGTCCTTAATTCCTAAAACTGATATTTCATTTTCATTTAGTATGTATGCAACAGCTAACATTTCAAAAGGATTTAGAATAGTGTAAGATATATTATATGCAGGGAGAAAGGACAAATAAAAAAATTAAAAATCTGTTCTTTCCAAACATAATGAAGCCTGTAAAAAAGCAGCTCATCAAAGATGTAAATATAACTGCATTACTAAGTTCTTGTTTTCTGAGCAGCAGCAATTAAATAAACTTGAAACCGGTGGTTATAATCCTCAAGGTTGGATCTGATTAACAAAGCAAGTGATAGCCTGCTGATTCTGAAGTAAAAAGCTCAATAAATACATGCTGCCATTTTCAGCAATAAAGTAATAAGCAGTTCAGAGTAAATGTGATTGGCATAAAATAATGTTAGAAATAATGTCAAATACACTCATGAAACAGCTATCGATGTCAAATTTGCAAAATAGGATGGCTTTCCAACAAATATGTCCATAGTTTAACTCAGTTAGGATGATAGATATGGTAACAAATTATTCATGGCAAATTTAAATTATGTCCTAACTATTGCTGCAGTAGCAATATTTATTTAATCCAAGCAAGATCATTGTTTGACAATTACCTTTAAAAGCTTCCCTAAAATCAAATAGATAATATTTGTACAATTGTAATAGCTGAGCTATGCAAGCAATAGGAAAGCTTACGCAGCCGTCCAAGGGAGTAAAGAACCTAAAAGAATTTGACATATCAAATCGTCACAATATATTAGCTAACTAAATTAAACACTTACTGTTACGTGGAACTACCTGCATAGAAAAGAAAGCAGGGGTTGATATTTGATATCTCAAACCCGAGAATTGTCTTACAAAAAAGAGTGAAGGTGGTAGCTGCTGAAATTGCATGGGATAATTAAAACAGGTAGTTTCCTTTCTAGTATGGCACATTTTTGGAAGTGTTTTACCTCTTGAGATTGTAACAATGGCTACAGCCAGTCAGATGATAGTTGCTTCTAACCTATGAGTCTGTCATAAAGCGTGACCATGCATGGATACACCCAGAAGAACTGTACAGGCATATGATGCTTCCCCTGATATTCTCCCGGTTACCAACCATTTTAAGCTTAGAATCATGCAGATACAGATATGGTTGTACATGCTTAGTTATTCATGGGTCTTTCTTCTGTGTCTCTTTTCCAGTCTCCCCTTGAGCCCATGTAGGCTTTGCATATGTGTAGCCTTCCCTAGCAAGGCCTTCCATAAGCATCCTCTCCTTTTGTTTGGAACGTACCTTCTAGCTTCATTAGTGGTCCCCAGTCCCTATCCACCATCTCAGTGCTTCTTTTGATTTTGTAGACTTCCGAAATCCACACAAGTACGTCTTTTACCAGATGGATGGACCCTAGCCTATGTTGTTCTTCTTCATAAAGCAGCACTTCACTACCTCTGATAGTTATTGAACTCCGTTCTGAACCTTTCTGAGACTGGGGGGTGCACGTGGTATTCAAGGTGTGGCAGAGCGATAACTTGTGGATACAATGAAAATAGTACAATGATGTTCATTGTGTTGCATTGTGATCTCTTCCTAATACTTGGATTACTTTCTGACTGCTGCTAACCTTAATTTGGTGTTTGGTAATGGGTTTTTTCAAAAGTCATTTGGAGATTAAAGTGTGTTATCTCAACCGCACCACCCTGTACCTCAAGTGGATCATACACTTGCTTCATAATTCTTCCGAAGAGCTTCAGTATTTGCCTTTTGAAAAACTGCTTCCCAAGTAGAAGACACCTATTCATCTGACCATTAATCAGAATCTTTATCTACCTGGTACAGACATCAGGTTTACACATACGTATGCAGTTCCTCAGATTTCTCCTCCCCTCCTTCATGTCCTCTGGTGTCAAGACAGATTTAAGAAGGAGATTTTATACCATCACTAATAGTACAGTCATTTCACTTCTTGGTTCTCTTATAACCCTGAGTGGTTACCATCTGGTATTCTGGTGTGGATTGCCATTTATTTTTGTCAATGTTTTCTGCAATAAATTCTATGATCTCTGTAAGGTCGGATCCTCTGATGATTCTCTGTCAGACAGGGGTTACCAAAGGATTGTTCCTAATTTCTTCCTCAACGAATGCAGGGAATTAATTTCGTTTCTCTGGAATGGCCTTAGCTTGTCCAAGCTCTCCTTTTGTACCCTTCTCATCAACTAACACTACAGAATCTCTGGCATGTGTCTTCCTCCTGATACATTTCAAGGAAGATTTCTTATTATCACTTATTTCTTCTACTGGTTGCTTCTCAACCTCCTTTTTTAGACCGTTTGGTTATGGTTTTACATGTAATCTGCCAGAGTTCACTGTTCTTTCTATTTTCTTCATTTTAAGATGATCTCAAGTATCTGAAGGTATTTCTTTCTTTGTCATAACTTCCCTAACCCTTGTCTGATTGGTAGTGCACTTGTTTTTTTTCCAATATTGTACCTTTAAATAATTTCCTTACTATAATTTCCAATCTGTCTCTAAAGATTTAGTTGTCTTAGTTGCCCTCTGTAGCTTCTTTTCCATAAGGGTCCTCATATTTATTCTTGAAATGCCTGGCAAACACAGTTCCGGAAATCTTCAAGATTAAGAAGGATACTGTTTCACAGTGGGAAGCATTTATTGGACATACTGCAGCATCAGTTTCCATAATTTATGCTCACTGGGGTTATAATGACAATGTTATTTTTATTTTTCAGTTCTCTAGCAGGAGAAATATATCAGCATGTAACACAAGAAAATGTTTCTTACTAAAAAAAAAATCTTCCCTGTTTTCTGACCTTAGTTAGAAAGTTTTAAGGTTTGATCTGTTGCTTCAGTAAAAGATTTCTGGTAACAGAAAAATGTCAGAGTTGTTAGGGCAGCCTGTTGTCTAACAAAGAAAGCATTTCAGTTTTCCAGGTGAGATGTTTTAGTTTTAATAGTGTATACATGCTGTCTTGACACCAGGGCAGCCATTCCTTCCTTAGTTTTTAAATTATGGCACAAACGTTTCTCATCGATTGCAATTTTACAACCATTTCAAAGCTCAGCTTTGGCCCCATGGTTTCACTGTGCCTGTACAATTGAGGAGAATAGCTTCTGTGATGGGCACTATTATGGTCATTGTGTTCCTGTGAGGTAGACCTAAGTCTCTACTGAAGCTGGACAAGATGCATAAATGTCTGCACTCCTCTGACTGTTGCTGAGGAACTTCTGTGAACTCCCAAGGTGTAAAGAATGTGCTGTTTGACTTGTTCCATGCAGGCTATGAAAACATACCAATTTTTAAAAAATGGCCTATTTGCACCATTACTGTATGGTTAATACTTAATTTCAGGAAGCAGTCTATGTAAAGAAAGCCTTTGCATCAGACTTCCTGAGTTTATGTTGTTAAATAAGCATCTTCTGTTTGTTTGAAATTGAGAGCTAAGTGCCTTTTTCCACTATTACAGTTTCTTGTTATTATTTTCCAATTGGGTACTTTTTGCCTGCAAAACTGAAAATCATGGAATATACTTTTGTGACTACAGGATACCTATTTTGTGTGATTTGTCATGTTATGTATTTAACATGTTTCATGTACTTACACTGTGTATTGATACGCAGAATTTTGGGGAACTGCAAATTTTAGAAATCTGTTTCACAGCAACCACTTCTGCTTATGCTGTTCCACATAGTATTGGCACAACAGTATAAAATCATAGCTACTGGTATCTTTTCCAGTATGATTTTACAAGCTATAGGCAGCTGTTTTCCTGACTTTCATTTTTGTTGTCAATTGTTATCTGCTTAGAGGTGTTCCACATAGACATTGGTACTGACAGAATTCAAGATACAACCCGTGAAAAATCAAGAGTGATTTGTCATGAAGGGTACAGCCCTTGCTAGTGATACACAATGCATCATGAAAATACAGGTCCCTAATAGAGCTGTTCTTATACCTTTACATCTGTACATGCGTTTGGCTGTTGCCAAGACAAAATAATTGGCTAGAAGAACCTGCGGTGTGGCATTGCTCATGAAACTTTAGGACCAAATGTAAAATTTATTAATACAAATTCTAGCAGCTGAATACTTAAGTCAGTTGTCTAAACTGATGGCTAGATTTTTGTTTCCAAGCACTTCAGGAACAAATTCCTCCTTGGCCAAGAAGTGAATCCTTGTTCCACAAGCTTGAAATTTTCTGTAAAATTTTTATTGCGCTGCTTATATGTTTCTTTTCTAGTTCTTCATTCCTATGTAGTAGAATATAAGCACATACCGTCATAAACACTCCCAGTTCCTTCTGCCAGAGCAGATTAAATATTGTGCCTACTTTAGCTTTGTTTAATCCTGTTTGGAAAGTGCAGAATTTAATCCTGGTCCAAATAGGAAATACTTAACCTCTAGCATACTCCAACTGGAGATGAAACTAGTTGTTACTCTTTTGTGTGTCTTCAGTGAACTGAATGGAGCTAAAATCCTTCTTACAGTTCCAGTTTTGAGTTTGCTTGGATCTATTGTTTGCTTTCCTAAGTCTAGCAAGGGATCTTTAACTTCCTGTCTAGGCAATTTAATAAAGCTCTTTATCTCCAAATGCTCCTTTATTTTCCCAATTAAACTTATCCATGCTTGTAAAAGCAGGTGGGGAAATTAATATTCTGAACTATAATTATTCTACATAAACTCCCAAAAGTATTGCTGTTGATAGGTTACCTGTTCTATTAGGTAGAAACAGTAAGTTGTCTATGGTGTTCAGTTTTTTAATATCCACTTTGTTCGGAGTAACGTGTTTTATTTAATAATGTTGCTTTTTTTGCTTCACTACTGTCCCATGGGTTACAAAGTCTGCCCTTTCCCCATTCCTTCAAGATCTGAATGTTGCGATCTCATTCTCCGTCACGGAAGTATTTTATCTATTTTTTTTTTTTGCCTATTCATGCATGATGACTGATTTAATGAAATGGTGTGTGTATTTCCGGGTTATTTTATGTATTGTTTTTCTCCAGATATTACTTTACTAAAAGTAATTATGTCAGCCTGAAAAGCCAAGGAAATGCAGTAGCTAATAATTAACTTCACAAAGGTAGACATTAAAGGATAATAGTCCTCTTTCTGCACTCTAAATTCAGATTTATTTTTTTTCCAACTGTTAGGCGATTTGTCCACAGTTTTCCTAACCATTTAACTGTTTGCATAAACTAAATTACATCATCTAGATGAGTATTTCTGAAAAACTCACTGGTCTTAATCCAGAAAAACAAATAAAATTTTAAAAAAGGGTGATTTCTCATTTGGGGATGCTGAACAGTTTTCTTTTCAAACAGCACTAACAGAAAAATAGGTACAGCTAAAAAGAACTTCTACAACTTTTAAAAAGGAATCTCAGTTGGTCTTATGAGCTCAGAACTTTGCACTACATCATTACACAGTTGCTCGGAGTTTTCTCACATTCAGCCACCTTGATTTTTAGGCCACCAAGGTCTGTCTCCAGACATGTGTGCAGATATGCCCTCAGCTTGTCTCTTTCCTCCATCTTTCACTCTCTTTGAAGATCAAGCTATACACTTTTTTTTTTTTTAATGAAGAGTGAAATTCTCTCTTAATCACTCAAAAAAGGGTACTGGGAATTTACAAATATAAAAATTGCTGTGAGACTCATTTTTTCACTTTGCTTTCCTAATTCCTATCAACTCTATTAACACTGATTGAAAGAGTAGGTATTCCATTTTTTTACATATACAAATATATCCATACTTATCTTTCCATGAAGATTTTTTTTAGCCACTCTCTGGACAGACCTCACTGTTTCAAGCTACTTTCCATACACTGCATTTTCTAGGTCACTGAGACCTCATTAGATATTTCAGAGCTGTGTTTGCAGATTCCTAATACTTGTAAGCCTGACGAAAGTGTTCTATCCAAATGCTGAGAAACAATCTTTAAGCTTCATTCAGATGGCATGTAGTGTGTTGTTGTTTTTCATTACATACCAATTTATCTGTAAATCTGGAAAAACAAAGTCTAGCCAGCATGTTTTTGGCTTTAATAAAAAATAAAATCCTCAGATTATGACATTTTTAGATTCAGACCAAAGTACTGCAACTCAAAGTGAGTGTACTCTTACATTGTAGATTAAAATTTTCCTTTCCATTTTTTTATTTATAAATAACTCTAAGGTTAGCTTCAGCAAAATTGTGTTAATACTTGAGCATACATTTGGAAGTTAGTTTTCAGTCAAACACTTTAGATTATAAATCCAAGTTATAAAAACCGTTACAGGATACGTAGCAATTTTACAGTTCTCTGATCACCAAAAATATACTGTTATGAATATGCTGGAATTTATGGGAGGATTTCCTCCATGTCTGCATCTGCTGAACATTAAATTGAGGACATAGATTGTCTTCTGGATCAATATAGTCCCTAAAGTCTTGAAACTACACTGTGTATTCAGACTTTAATCAAAGATGAAAAGGATGAAACAAACAGTCCCCAGAGCCGTTCAATAGAACTGGGTATTGTACATTCAAGAATGGCACCAGGAACCCCAATGGGGAAGTGACAAGATGAAACCAGGAAATGTTTGTGACTAACAGAATACAAAGAGAGTTCTTTCACTTTCTAATGTAAACAGGTTCAAATCAGCTATAGTATAGCATTTCCCCTGGGAGCCACCTAAATATTTTAACAAGAGTTATAGAAAGAGGACAGAAAACCTACAATGATTTCTAGTGTCCAGCCACAGGTACAAATTGATTACAGTTGGGTTGGTTTCAGAGGTTTGTAGATAACAATTTATATTTCTAGGTTTTACCATGAGACTGAAAATGTAAGCTGTTGCAGTAGGCACTTAGGTTTCAGAGGCAGTTCGTAGTAAAGTCAATGTTGTATCTCTTCATAGCACTTTCATATACTTAAATGTAGAACAGATTATATTTATTTATACTACCTCCTATCACTGAAGAGCAGAACTTAAATATAATTTCATTGCCAATTGTTCTCTATGCATTTTGATGCGTAATTGTTTTTCTGATTGCATAACATGGTGTTTTGGAAAGCATACAGTGCTAATTCACAGCGGTAGTGCAGAATCAACTGCAGTTGAACTCATCAGAATGCTAACTTAATTCAAAAGTTCACATACAATTATATGAATGAAGATATATATATAAACTTGTATTTACAGATAATATTTAAGTTCTAAATATGGACAAGGGAATTTCTATGTTTCAGGAATTCTTTTATACAAGCTTGTGTTTGGAAGTATATTGACTGTTAAAAGCACGCGATCACCCCGTGTCGATTTGTAGCAAAGTACTTTGTGATAAACACTTGGTATTACTTGCAAATAGATCTATATTGCCAGAAGGAGTGCTGGATACTTTGGAGGTGGTGGAAGGTAGCTGTAACTCTGGACGTGCACATCTTTGAGTTTAGGAGAAGCTGGGATTAGATCCAAACTCTGGATCTGCGGGTCTTACATGAATAAAAAGCACAGATTGTATAGTAAAGAAACAATGCTCTTGTAAGCACAAATGGAAATCTCTATGAATCTCATCTTGGTTACACACAATGGGGGTGTATTCTCCACTGAAGTCTAATGGGATGTGCATCGAGGGGAGAATAATATGCACCATTGCCTTGTTCACTAACAGGTGAAGGGTAATATAGATTAAATTGGAGAACTAATGGGCAAGGCAGTTTCCATTAGCATATACAAAGCAATTCCACATTTTACAGCAAAAATAACGGCGAAGTAGTGGCATAAACCAAGGAAAGATTAAGTCTAAGATCTTCTGTCGATATGATGAAAACAACTTGACATTTGAGTCTTTCAAGTGCAGGTTTATCACATGAGTGGTTGAAATTATGATTTTCTCTGTAGAATCTAACAATGAGAGAACATGAAGGACCTGCACACTGTATCAGATATGGTTCAAAAGAAACATTGAACTGTATGAACTCACAGGCTGAGCAAGTTGGGGTTGTTCATCCTGGAGAAGAGAAGGCTCCCAGGATACCTTATAGTAGTCTTCCAGTACCTGAAGGGGGCCTCCAAGAGAGATGGGGAGGCACTCTTTATCAGGGAGTGTAGCGATAGGACGAGGGGTAATGGCTTTAAGCTGAAAGAGGGCAGATTTAGATTTGATATTAGGAAGAAATTTTTTTCCTGTGAGGGTGGTGAGGCACTGGAACTGGTTGCCCAGAGCAGTTGTGAGTACCCCCATCACTGGAGGTGTTCGAGTCCAGGCTGTATGAGACTTTGAGCAATCTGGTCTAGTAGGAGGTGTCCCTGCCCATGGGAGGGGGGTTGGACCTTTAAGGTCCCTTCCAACCCAAACAATTCTATGATTCTATGATTCTGTGAATTTGGAGATACATTGTTTTGCACATTTCTAGCAAATGACTGGAGGAAGCTACCTGCCTAAAGGAGTCAAAGTGTCATTTTTGCCAAAAGATAGATACATCAATCAATCAATCAATCAATCAATCAATCAACCAATCTTTAAAACTTCAATCAATTCAAGGCTCATGTCAATGATTTTTTTTCTGCTGCAAGTTCCTAAGGTTGACAGTACATACAGACACGCTTCCTTTTCTTCCGTTTCAGTTGGAAAGTGTTTTGCCATTCCTCCATAGACATTCAAGACCAAAGTGCTCTTAAATGTGGCTATTCAAATACATACCATATGATGTTTTAGATGTGTTTTTGAAACTTTAATATTGTGAATGGATCTTTGATATCTGACATCAGGAGAAGCACATATTTTTAACTGTATTCTTTTTTTTAAAAAACACTGTTTTTTTTCCAAAAGGTCTTGTGAAACTGTTGGTCAGAGATAATTATGCTCCAAAATCAAAACACCCCAAAAGGTATTTGTAGCAATGTTAAGAAAGTATTCTATGCTGGACTAGATATGAAACAAACATAAATAAGACCGGTATTTTACCTGTATTCTTTTTTTTAAAAAACACTGTTTTTTTTCCAAAAGGTCTTGTGAAACTGTTGGTCAGAGATAATTATGCTCCAAAATCAAAACACCCCAAAAGGTATTTGTAGCAATGTTAAGAAAGTATTCTATGCTGGACTAGATATGAAACAAACATAAATAAGACCGGTATTTTAGTGAATACCTACAGAAGACAGAAGATTTTTAATTCTAATTGGTTCACAATGTAGCTGTGGGAAGACAGATATCTTTCCTTTGTTTATTAGAAATAGCAGACTAATACCTGCAGAGGGATTTTAGTATTCACTGATGTCAATTAAATGCTGTGAAGTCTTTTCTCCTACAAGAGAATATACACATAATCATCTGCTTTATGTTTATCTTCTAATAATTCATTATATTTTCTTAAGATCTTTTCTAGAGGTAAGGAAGAAATGAAAAGTTCCTTGGCTGGACCAAAATGTTTATTGCAGTCACTTAGTATACTGTGTCATTGTAGGAGTAGTCAGTCTCTATGGAAGTGGATGACATCTGTATACATTAT
>WKFP01015432.1:3117547-3128671 GCA_011057875.1 Pterocles orientalis | reverse complement strand
GAAGGAGTGCTGGATACTTTGGAGGTGGTGGAAGGTAGCTGTAACTCTGGACGTGCACATCTTTGAGTTTAGGAGAAGCTGGGATTAGATCCAAACTCTGGATCTGCGGGTCTTACATGAATAAAAAGCACAGATTGTATAGTAAAGAAACAATGCTCTTGTAAGCACAAATGGAAATCTCTATGAATCTCATCTTGGTTACACACAATGGGGGTGTATTCTCCACTGAAGTCTAATGGGATGTGCATCGAGGGGAGAATAATATGCACCATTGCCTTGTTCACTAACAGGTGAAGGGTAATACAGATTAAATTGGAGAACTAATGGGCAAGGAAGTTTCCATTAGAATATACAAAGCAATTCCACATTTTACAGCAAAAATAACGGCGAAGTAGTGGCATAAACCAAGGAAAGATTAAGTTTAAGATCTTCTGTCGATATGATGAAAACAACTTGACATTTGAGTCTTTCAAGTGCAGGTTTATCACATGAGTGGTTGAAATTATGATTTTCTCTGTAGAATCTAACAATGAGAGAACATGAAGGACCTGCACACTGTATCAGATATGGTTCAAAAGAAACATTGAACTGTATGAACTCACAGGCTGAGCAAGTTGGGGTTGTTCATCCTGGAGAAGAGAAGGCTCCCAGGATACCTTATAGTAGTCTTCCAGTACCTGAAGGGGGCCTCCAGGAGAGATGGGGAGGCAGTCTTTATCAGGGAGTGTAGCGATAGGACGAGGGGTAATGGCTTTAAGCTGAAAGAGGGCAGATTTAGATTCGATATTAGGAAGAAATTTTTTTCCTGTGAGGGTGGTGAGGCACTGAAACTGGTTGCCCAGAGCAGTTGTGGGTGCCCCCGTCACTGGAGGTGTTCGAGTCCAGGCTGTATGAGACTTTGAGCAACCTGGTCTAGTGGGAGGTGTCCCTGCCCATGGGAGGGGGGTTGGACCTTTAAGGTCCCTTCCAACCCAAACAATTCTGTGATTCTATGATTCTGTGAATTTGGAGATACATTGTTTTGCACATTTCTAGCAAATGACTGAAGGAAGCTACCTGCCTAAAGGAGTCAAAGTGTCATTTTTGCCAAAAGATCAATCAATCAATCAATCAATCAACCAATCTTTAAAACTTCAATCAATTCAAGGCTCATGTCAATGATTTTTTTTCTGCTGCAAGTTCCTAAGGTTGACAGTACATACAGACACGCTTCCTTTTCTCCATTTCAGTTGGAAAGTGTTTTGCCATTCCTCCATAGACATTCAAGGCCAAAGTGCTCTTAAATGTGGCTATTCAAATACATACCATATGATGTTTTAGATGTGTTTTTGAAACTTTAATATTGTGAATGGATCTTTGATATCTGACATCAGGAGAAGCACATATTTTTACCTGTATTCTTTTTTTTAAAAAAACACTGTTTTTTTTCCAAAAGGTCTTGCGAAACTGTTGGTCAGAGATAATTATGCTCCAAAATCAAAACACCCCAAAAGGTATTTGTAGCAATGTTAAGAAAGTATTCTATGCTGGACTAGATATGAAACAAACATAAATAAGACCGGTATTTTAGTGAATACCTACAGAAGACAGAAGATTTTTAATTCTAATTGGTTCACAATGTAGCTGTGGGAAGACAGATATCTTTCCTTTGTTTATTAGAAATAGCAGACTAATACCTGCAGAGGGATTTTAGTATTCACTGATGTCAATTAAATGCTGTGAAGTCTTTTCTCCTACAAGAGAATATACACATAATCATCTGCTTTATGTTTATCTTCTAATAATTCATTATATTTTCTTAAGATCTTTTCTAGAGGTAAGGAAGAAATGAAAAGTTCCTTGGCTGGACCAAAATGTTTATTGCAGTCACTTAGTATACTGTGTCATTGTAGGAGTAGTCAGTCTCTATGGAAGTGGATGACATCTGTATACATTATCTAAAATATCTGTCTGTATACTTACTCATGATTAGCACAATTCCTTGAAACTGAATAGTCAACTTAATACAAGGTATACAGACCTCTAAGACCGAATCTTTTGACTACAGGAGATGTCTTCTATAACTTTACCTCTGCATGCATTGTGAGAATGATGATAAATTCTTTTATACAGTGAGTTTTGAAAAAAAATGTACAGATGTAAACTGGATTTTATTTAAGTAGACCTTATTAGATTATCATTAAAATATTTTTATTTGAAATATAAAGGATATTAAAAAACAAGAGAAGTAAATCTCAATCCTGATTTAAGCAAACGTGAATTTCATTAAATTTTTTAGCAGTACAGCTGACTTTGGAAAGCCAGTGGGGCTTAAGCTGTAGTAAAAATTCTTGAAACAAAAACTCACTAAAAATTTCATTTTATCTTTCAATACTTTTAATTACTATTTTTGTTATTAATTTGTTAGCTAGAATAAATACTTTTTTGCTGTTTGCACAAAGTTATATGGGAGTGTTTTAATTATTTGGTGTTATTTTTGTGCTGTATTGAAATTTTAGGCAGTGAAAGATATGTTGTATTAGATTTAGGTTAACAGGAAAGACTAATCTATATTCTACATTCTTGTTAGCAGCCAGAAATATTTCTGGGATATAATGCTGTAGAGGAAAGCCTGAACAATTGTTTTGCTCTGTAATACAAAGCTGGAAGAGATGGGAGATTAAAAATTAGTGTTCCAGGATAAGCTTTCAGAGGCACTGAAACTCCCAAACTATATCTCATTTTTTACTAAGCATTGTGGCAATCCAGTTATTGCTGTACCTTTGGAGGACAATATATTCATAGGGGTGTGCACCTATTCTTTCGCTCTCTGCTTGTATAGAGAAACCACTTTCTTCACAGAAACTAAAGAAGGGGCAGGCATGATATTTCCTGATTATCACTTCGTGCTGAGAAGGAATAGTAGTAGACTTTTAGACCTTTTTTTGATTTTGGCTCCCTGTTTGCAGCACCTATCTACCTTTGCTAGTAGTAGTGCTAATACTAGTAAGCCTGCTGTGCCTGAAGGCAAATTCTACTTGCACAAATCAGGAACAGGTTTTTATCACTATACTGCAGGAAGGCTATATTGGGGAGGATCCACTTTAACTTCAGTGGAGGTTTTTCTAATATTGCTGGGCTGACACCACTACTAAGCTGGCTGCAGTATACACATTTTCCACTATTTCCATACTCTTTTAATGTTAGTAGAAATAATGGGCCCAGCCAGGGTGAGCAGAGTGGGGCCACTGATGGTAGGTACTGCACAGGTGCAGCTGGTAGGGGCCAGCCGGGCAGGTCCTGCGGCTCTGGAACAACTGGAGAGATGTCAAGGAGTGAGGTGTAGGGCAAGTTCCGTTCCTGGGGCAGAAGTATTTCCCCTCAGCCATGTGACCAGGTGCTCCCTTCTCAGCCTAATCTGCCTGGAAAAGTAGTTTTCTTTTCATGCTGTTCCAAAACTGGAAGCACCTTTTTGGTCAAAGAAAATATGACAATTCAAAATAGAAGGAAAGATAATGTACATGTATTTAGTAGTAGAAATAGTCTTTTGAACTTACTTCCTTTCGTACAAAATTTCCAGGCTGCACAATTGTATTGCAAGTAGTTGTGTTCGTTGTGTTGGTATTCCAGTGGCCCTATAAAGAAATTTAACTTTTGTTGTTGTTGTTGTTGTTGTTGTTGTTGTTGTTGTGGATGCCCCCTCCCTGGAAGTGTTCAAGGCCAGGCTGCATGGGACTTTGGTCAACCTGGTCCAGTTGTGCCTGCCCGCAGCAGGGGCGTTGGAACTAGATGATGTCTAAGGTCCCTTCCAGCCCAAACCATCCTATGATTCTATGATTCTATAGCCAGATGACCTATATTTTCTGTGATTTTTTTGGTTTCTTAAAACCACTGTAATCCCTGATTTCTTGCAGGACATGCACAATAACAAATATAATACTGTCTGCAGCCAATAAAGTTGTATCCAAAGGTAAATTAGACCACAGGTTTTCACAGTGTGTTATTAAAGAGCACAGATCTTCTTTAACAAAGGTAGTTAAACATGGTACACTCATTATGGTGAAAGCAACTATTAAGATGGGTTAATTTAAAATAAATAATTTTAAAGACCTTCAAGATAGCATTGTCAGAATTTTACAATTTAGGCCTGCGTTTTGAAATTACATCAATAAAGACATCTTTTAATGGGCTAAAGTTTCTCAGAGACCTGTCTTAATGTATAACATTGTAGAATAGCGGCTATAATAATGTTAAAATCATATAACTGTGCTGTGCTTATACAAAGTAGTTTCACAAGTTTTCTTTAGATTGCCTCTCTAGATGTCTGAAGACAGACAGGCACAGGCCCCATTGGGTGGCCAGATTTTTAGCTTCCTGCCATTAAGCCAAGTCTCCTGCCATCATGAGCATCCATGTCACATAATCCCTTTCATCAGGACAGAAAGATAGTCACAGATCCCCAATTCTGTGGTCAGTTCTGCTCCAGTGCCATCCTTGATTAGAACAGCCAGGGGTAGAAGTGTACCTTCTTATCCAGGCTCCTGAGAGGTTGGCCGGTGCAGCCCACTGTGGCCAACCTCTCAGGAGCAACCCAACACACTGTACCATGCATATTAAAGTGTGCTTCATGAAAAGACAGCTTCCTCTTTGCTCTCACTACTTATCCAGTTTTGCCATAAAAAGGAAACTGATTCTAGTGAAGGGAAATGAAGACACTCTACAAAACACTCGTGCTATTCATTACTCTCGTGATGTTCATTGCTGGCATATCTCAAGCAAATATGAAATGGATAGGCCTCCCAGTCAGTTTGGAAGCTGTATCAATCACCTGCAAATCATCTGGAGGAAGTAATTTGGTTTTGGTGAATAATTTTGTTTTCCCTACAATATGGCATCCATTAATTTTTTTCTGTTATAGTTTAAAAATGTATTACATACACCTATTATATGAAATTGAATATTTGTCTGACAGAATTAAAAGTGTCTGCATGCTACCAACTCCCTTCCTCTGTGACCAGGGGCCTCACCCTTTACTGCTTTTCCTTGCTGGCAGTCATCCACATGTATAGTATGAAGAGCTGAATGCCTCCTTTTAAGAATTTGACATATATGATTTGGTAAAGTGCACACTGTTTTCACTTGCTTAGTACAAAGTTGAATGGTTAAGGAGTGTTAAGGAGACTTGCACTTCAAATTTTCCAACATGAATTTCTGTTGGGAATTTCAGAGCAGGTAGTGCAGAAACTCACTACAACAAACCAGCGTGTGAACCATATAAATGTGTGAAGTGATGATATCAGACTGGAAGGGATTTCTTGACATCAGCACATACTCTGTAAATAGAATTTAGCATATTTGTATATGACAGATTTTTTTTCAAATCACTGTTTGAAAATTCCTTGTACTGGGTGTTCCTGAAAAAGTGGGGTTTAAAAAACAATTACATGAGACAGTAACAGAATACGGATTTTACTTACAGTCACATACGAAATACTACACTTGTTATAAAATATATGTACACACACAAACAGACACTGAACAGAAACAAAAAATGCGTTATATTCTTTAGCTGTGTTAAACTCATGCCACTGTGCTTTTTTGTCAAAGCCTAGAACAGAAGGAAACTGCTAGACTAAAGTCATTGCTAGACTGAAAGGCTGTTCTAAGGACATATATGTTCTTTCAGATATTTTAGTATTTTCAAATCCTAGAATTTTCATTAATCTTTGCCATTTCAGTGTACGGAGAAATGAAAACTCCAAACTGTTACAATCTTACCAAAGCCAGTTCTACAGGACTTTATATAAAAAATATTGTATATTATTACTATTATTAGATAGTTACATACAGAATATATGGGTATGTTTTGCCAATTAGTCTTTTTTTTTAAGTACTTAAAGATTCCAGAATATCTGTATTGAGAACTGAAAAATTGGTAAAATCTTATGTTGGTCAGTTTTTAAAATATCGTTAATATAGTTAATAAGAAAACTTATCTGTAAAGGATATCTACAGCTACATATTTTCAATAAATATTAAGTGATGCTTATTTATTTGAAGAATATATAAGGGGGATGCTTTTTTTTCAGAATTCTGAGGACGTTAGTGTTTATACTGAATGAATAGCAATGAGAACTAAAACAGCTGCATTGTTGAAAAAGTTATTTACATGTTGATCAGAACTCAAAGTGGGAAACTAACCTTATTAAATCATAATCATATAATGTGGTAAAAATCAGGTAACATTCAGTTTTTTTCATTTCTTCCCCTTCAATTCTGATTTTGTTAGATAGTTTAAAGTAAATGTTTTCATACTGAGCCAGTCTTGAGTGTAATTGCTTTAAAATGTTAAGAAACTATAAAAAATGTATATTATGCAGAATTCTTCTCGTTAAAGCTTGTTTGCCAGATAATAAAAGGACCCAGACATCAGCCCTTTGTTATTTTATTAATCCTTTGGTAAATAAAGTATTTTAATTTTTTACATTAATTAGTAGAAGGAGATGTTTCCAAAGACAGAGCTGATTGTAAATCATCACTAAAATAGAATATAATGGAAAAGGGAAAAGGGAAGAGAAAGAATATGCAAATTCTAAGTAGTCATCTTTAAATTATTATATAGTGTGTTTTTCTTCTATCAGTGTAAATGTTAAACAATATTGTATAATGACACTCTGCAGAATGATCACAGCAATAACAGAATCAGAGATTAATGTTTTGAAAGCATGAAACTCTTAGGAAAGCTGATAAATAGAAAAAGAGAAAACAGTTACCACAAGTTAAAAATACAAGACAGAAACTTGAACAAGATTCAAAGGTCAATTTAAATCATATTTTTAAGGAGCTCTTTATCACATTCTTCATCCCACACAAAAGGAATTCACTTACAGGTTCTTTTGCTAATGTTTCACAAATATTTCTGAGTCCTAGTAGAAATGTCATACCCTGGTTATGCTTTTATAAACAAGGAAAATAATAGCAAATGCAAAAAAAAAATGAATGAGAAAGATATGCTATAAGCAAAACAAGGCTCTAATGTAGTATTTATCAAGGACCAGAAGAAGGCAGATGATTCAGATACAGAAATTACTAAACCTGCTTACATGGAAGTGCTTGGATATGTGTATTGCCTTCTCACTTCTATCTCGCCCTTTCTTACAATGCTAGTGACATTCATATGGCACTTGCTACTTTTTCAGCTAATTGTTGGTTGCATAGTAATGTTATATGATTCTGAGAAGTTACTGCTTTCATTAACTAATACCACTGCTCTATTATGAAAGATCTGAAAGTGGTGGGTTTGGCTTATGCTCCTTCTCTTTTCTACACTCATACGTGTCCGACCTTTTGAGACACAGCAGGTTCTCCTACCATCCCTACCCTGACCCACCCAGAACTGCATTTGGAAAAACAGCCTTCTTTGTCTGCAACTATTTTTCATTGTGGTTGAAACCAATAGAATTAAATTGGTACTGAAGTGTCTGATGAGTATAACTGTCCTTACTTGCAGTAATACTTATAAGTGTTTTTTATTTGCTCTTCCCATTTTGTAAGATGTCCTTCTACCATAACCCTCACCAGCACAAGAGTGCTCAACAGAATGAAAAGGTCAGCTGCAGCTGAGTGTCTTGTTTACATCCTAGCAGGCCATAGTCCAACCATCTTAGGGCCACTCAGCCCTATTTTTTAATTATTTTTCCCCCTCCCTTTCATCAGAAAGTATCTTCTTCTGTGAAAAAACTTCACATCAGCAAAAATATTTGCTTTTTTTTCCTGAGTATCTGTTTATAGACCTTGCTATATACATACTGTCCTAGTACACCATATTAAAGGTAGGAAGGGAGTGGTGCCTCGTGAAAACGGAATCTAGCATTTTAAAGTCTACCTAGATGTGCTAATGCCAAGGACATAGATCAGTGGTCTAGCTTAGCCTCTGTTGTTCAAGGCTGAGATATCAAGTATTAGTCAGCTGAATAATAATCCTAGAAAGATGCAGTCTGGGCAAAGCTCATAAACTCTCTCAGCCTTACTGTCTTTTTATTGCTATGAAATCTGAGACAGTGTCTTTTGTTTAAACATACAGCTAAACCAGGAGCTTTGTAGAGCAGAGAATCACTAAGCTGTGCCCCTCTGTCCCTTGCTATGCAGTATACACTTTTCAGTGTGATGATGAAGTTCCCAAAAGCGTTTGTGCTGCATAAAATGTATTTGTGGAGAGGAAAACACACCTTGAGGTTCCAACATTCCATCTGCCTGAAAGATTCTCAGAAATAATGCATTGGTTTTGAAAGGACAATATAAATAGTTTGTCTTAAAATTTCCTTAATCTTGGGTGTCGTTCTTCTCTATGCTTCTTGATCATCATAATGACCACATCATATTTTTCACTGTGTGTCTTGCATCTCATTATATGTGTACTAGGTCTCCTTTTTTTGTTGTCCAGAGGGTCATTGCTGGAGGACAGAAGGCTTTCACGGTGAAGGAAAAAATGTAATTTTAATTTTAGGTATAAGTTCAATTTCAGGCTTCTCAACCATGACTGTGTCCTTTTAATGGGAGTTATATGCACATATCAAAGAAAATAGGTACTTAAATATCTGTTTTGATTGACTGAATCTCTTAAAATAATTTATGTATGACTGTAATCACAATATTTCTTCTCTGATGAGCTTATATGCTTGATGCAATGATGGGGAAAAAAAACAATAGGCTAAGTTGTTGATAGTAACTCCCAGGGAAAATATTCTGTGCTAAAGGATTGCTACTATAAGTATCAAAAATGTTGAAATGTTCCAAAAATTGAAATTATAAAACCACTGAAGGAAACTATTGCATGTAATCACCATAGTCTTTCTCTCACAGCTTGACTCTATGACAGTTTGATGGGTTTATTGCAGTTGGCATGGATTGCTTTGGTTGAACTAAATGGCAGCTATCACACATGCCCTTGATTTTGTTCAGATTAATCAAAGGCTTTTAAACTGATGGCTTTTGTCTGTTTTTCAAAAATGATGCATTTTGAAAACTGATATATCAAGACATTTTAAAATAAAGGTATTGCGATGAGACCAATATTGCCTCAATTAAATCCTACTGAGAACTATCCACATCTCTCTTCATTAATATAGGAGCAAAGATTAGGTTAGTTCTTTGGTATGACAGTATGACTCTGCTGTTTTTAAAAAGTGTAAACATGAATTAAAATAACCATCTTGTTCTAATCAAATTAATTCTCAGTCAGATCTGGAGATCCTCAGCACAAAGGTCTGTTATAGTTAATATAATATAATTGGCTTAGATGACAGTTACATAGAAACTGGGGCCACAACTCACAAATGATGCAAGGAGAAACCATATTATAAAATAAAGTGTTTAATAAAACGTTTGTTTTCACTCTGTTTTGATCAAAGCTTCTGCTTATAGATAGGTAGAAAGAAGACATAAACAGAACATAGGCAGTGTATATACCCTTTGATAGTTACAACGCAAATCATCTAAGAAAAGAAGGGCTTCCTCTGAGCTACTTCGTGTGAGTTAAATTTATTCAACATCCTTTTTCATTGCCTGGTGGATGACATATGTAGTCTCTCACAAAACAAGGGCAATATGATTCAAGCCATCATTTAAATTAATTCCTCTCCATAAATCTATCAGCTTGAGCTGCTAATATTTACACGTTATGCACTAAAGCTTTGCATTATGCGTAGTAAATCACGGTGGAAAAATTGTATTACATTGTCTTCTTTCTGCTACAGCAAAATTCCATAATGTGCCTTAAATGTTTAGTCTAGTCTAGTTATTAAATGTCTCAGGTGATGTATCATAATCTCATTGGAAAAAACTCCTCTTCCTCAATGTAGTGTAATACCTTATCCTGCAACCAGCCTCCTTGATTCTAGTGGAGGTAGGATGAGGTGCTACTGTCCACCCAAGCAAGAGTCACAGAATGTCAGTAACATTGTTTTTATTTTCTTTGTTTATAGGATTTAGTCAGTTCCATGTCTTAGCCTTTTGCTATAACCCCTCTAAAATACCTTCCATTTAAAGATGTTTGCTTCTCTTCAGGAAATTTATATACGGAGTAATAAGAAATCATCATGAGAGGTGTCTCACTTCTTTTTCCTAAACTTCCCTTTTTTCTGGAACCCCTAAGGTACTATGGCCTATACAACACAGAACCCACTTTCATATTCTCTCTTCATACTAGCACCTAGCTACTAATTTGTACATCAGGGGTGGAGGAAGTCACAGCCTTGCTTGCTTCTTCAGACACTTCTCAGTCCACACAGAGATATCAAGGCTATAGTGTCTCCTGTTCTTTTTCATACATACCCTTATCTGGAAGAATATTTGTTGAAGATATGTATCATGGAAGACTGGACTAACACTTATCTGGGTAGTTGCATTACTGTAAGTTACAATTAGCCTGTAGTTAAAATTTAAATACTATAGAATATGCAATTAGATTTTGATCTCTCCAGTGCTTGAATGTTTTTACTTTGCTGAAATCCCTCTAATTTGCAAAAAACTTAACCTACAACTGACCTAACCTCTCTGCTCATGTCATTAGAATAATTCCAAATCTGTAAAGTCAAAATGCAGCGTCCATTCTAGTACTGCCAAACACTTTACCAGTTTATCTGTAAGTCCGACTTCCCAGCTCCTGAGGAGAATTGGTTACATTCTCCCTCACTAGAGGTCAGATCAAAATTAATTTTGCTAATTACTGCTCAGTATCATCTGTCGTGGATTAAGCAGAGGAGAGTTAATTTTTTTTTCTTTTTTCCCTTCTCTTCATAAATAGCTAGTAAGAAGCTATGTTTTGGATTCCTGCTCAGGAGAAAACTGATAAGAAAAAAACGTTTATAGTTATTGCTAGGATACTCTCAAGGACAAAATACGTTCAGCCTCTCTCCTCTCCATAGACAGAGCCGGGGAGTGGGGGGAGAGACAGTCTGGCTTCTAGCTTGGGATTTGCTTTTAGGTCAAGATTGAGAAGCAGACTGACCAATTATTCCATCCCATGCACGTCATACCCAGTATATAGGTGAGGACCCTTCAGGGAGAGCTCTCTTTTCACTTCCCTTGGGCTCCAGATCATCTCGCTTCGGGTCCTGCATTTGCTCTCCCAAGGCCTTCCCCCCC
>WKFP01015432.1:3089957-3116101 GCA_011057875.1 Pterocles orientalis | reverse complement strand
CTCCCAAGGCCTTCCCCCCCCCCCCATGCCATTAGCTCTCGGCCCGGGACGCTCGTTATCTCCGTTCCGTGAGTTGCAGGATCCTCCCTCTCCAGGGGGATCATTAGCTGGTTTGGTTTTTTTTTCCTTCCCCCTGCCTCGGTCAGCTCTTGGGCTGGGACGCTTGGGCTGTTATCTCTGTTCCATGAGTGCCTCCAGGAGCGGCGCACCCCCCGCCCTTTCCCACCTCTTTTTCGGGGGAATTGTGAGTGCGGTTTCTGGGGATCATTAGCTGGCAACAGGCTAAGCCTTTGGGGGGAGGGGGGCAGTATCATTGTGTATCACCCATTCCCTCCCTCCTCCGGGGCCATTGGCTGGGAGTGAGATGGGCCTTTGGTCATCAGGTGGGGAGGGGCAGTATCACTGTGTATCACGTTGCATATTTTTATATAGTATTATTTCCAATATTATTGTAGTTTAGTTATTAAATTGTCCTTATCTCAACCCACGAGTCCCCTTTGCCATTTACCTCTTTAATTCTTTCCCCTATCATTGGGTGGGGGCAGGGACTGTGTGAGCGGGTGTGTGTAGTTTGGCCCCCAGCCAAGGGCCAACCTGCCACACAGAGCTGACAATAGTAAAAATTAAACTGCCAGAGAGAAAAAGAGCAAGACAGAATAAGCAGTGAGCTACTGTCAACTGAGCATCCTTTTTATTAAAGGTAACAGAGAAAACAGTAGAAGTGTTTAAGGGTTCAAGGATGGCACTTACTTTTTCTCCCCCACCCTCAAGAGATTTGACTTGTTTTACCTTCTCTTTCACCTTCCTCTAAATTTTTTCCAGCTCCCAGTGAATCCTCTCTAAATTCTGCTTAGACCATTTTGATGGGCCCTGTGCTGTCCTTCTCATGTTTGAAATGAAAGTAGAAAGATTCTTCCATATTGCAGGTTGGATATCATCATCACAACCCCCTTTGCCTCAGTTGAGACTTGGCTTTAAAGATGTGCGTTCATGTACTAGAGTCCCTCCAGGAGAGGATTCAGCACCAGCCTCCTGGGTTGGTGTCCGTAGTGGAGTTTGTAGTGCTGTGACAACAGTGAGGCTGAACTAGAAACAGGAGTGTCGCCTACTGCAATATCAGCAGACACCTTCCTTTTTAAAGGAAAAAAAATCTAATTCTATTCTGTAAGACAAATTAGATATTTACTGCCATAAATTATAGTAAGTGTAACACAGTAAGATATATAAGCATGCAAATAAGAGTTATAGTAAGGTTTGTATCCAGCCCTCCAGAATGATTTCCATTTGCACCGGTTACATTTCTTGGGTTTTTTTCTCACAGAATTTTTCCTCAGCTGCCACAGTGAGGACTGCTTTATTTTGGGTTTGGTTTTTTTCCCTTTTTTTTCTTTCTTTTTTTTTTAACAGTAAATCCTGAGTTTTCTGTGTCATTAAATGATGCTGAGAGCAAAGGTACTAGGCACAAGCCTCCACTACCTCTGTCTGGTACTAGTTCTATCTCCCTGGTATTTGGGACAGTCCTCACTTAGAATTTGAGAACTCTCACTGTGAGGAATCAAAGAAACAAGATACAAAAGAGAAATGCAACTACAAGATTAAGTAGATTGCTTTTTCATAGACAAAGAAGAAATATATATAGGCTTGTATAATACCTCTTCTATGAACTGAAAAGATATGTTTTAATTTTGCAGGAGTGAAGAAGGCTTAGCTTACTAGGAAAATAAATTAAATACTCTTTTTTATTTACTATTGAATTGTGAATGATACAGCGTGATTGCTTTTAGAGCATGATTTTTCACTGTACGCTTTTATACTGGTTTTGTCATCTTATTTGAAATCTTGTAGTTAAGAGATCATCATTACCTTCAGTAGACTGATTCACATGGCAGTGTATCTCAGTGTAGGAAATGTACTTTCTTTCAGTTCAGCCTGTTGAATTATTAGGCCATTGCCATTGGACAGTGGACTGCAGGACTATTAGTTTACCCTCAAACTTATAAGTTATTTGCTGTTATGGGTTGTCTGGCAGCGAGGAAGGGGTTAAGGTGTTGGCTCTGTTTCTTTAAGGCTCTTAAGGAGCTACCCCCAGTCCCCCTCCAAGGATTTGGTAACAGGGTGGGGGAAGGGAGTTTTTTTGTAAGAAACTGCTTGGAAGGCAGGGTCCCGCTCAGAATGGACCCACCCCAAGCCGGGCCCCAAGCCAGGATGAGCCAATCGCACCTCTGCGATAACATATTGAGGAAGGACCACCCCCTTCTTTCGGCGCAGTGGGGGGAAGCGCCACGTGGTCGGGAGAGGTGCCACACGGTGTGGCTGTGGGAGCAGCGTGGCTCCGGTGGCCGGGCATTTTCCCCCCCACCGCCTGCTGGGCTTCTGTGAACAAGATGCTGTAGCCCAGCCCTCGCCATGGCTCATCCAGGAGCCCTTCTTCCCAGGAGCCAGTGAAGAGCTCCGATGGCGGAGAAGAGGAGCGGGATTTGAGAGATAATGGAACTGCACAGCACTTCCGGTCAGTGAAAGCCCCGCCATTCTCCCTGCGAGTGAAGAAAACAGCCTTGGACCGAAGCTATAAGCCTCACAGGAGTGAGGGAGTCGCCGGGGGACTGAAGCCCTGTTAGAACATCATCACCAAGAGAGAGAGGGCACCTTTGAATTGACTGCAACTCCGTTTCTCCCTCCCCTCCCCCCATGCCATGTGCTGCTGTGGCGGGAGGAAGAGGTACAGAACAAAGCCTTTGGGCCTTGGGACGAAGGGAGGGGTGGAGGAGAAGTGCTTTTGTGTAAGATGCAGTTTCTCTCTTTCAATGCCCTGCTTCTTGTTGTAAATAGTTAATAAATTCAGCTGTTCTACTGTTCTCCGTGAGTCCTGTCGGTCTCTTGCCCGTGACCCTAAGTGGTAAGTGAAACCCTCCCAGTTCCCTGCCTCAGCCCACCAGGTGTTTAGGAAACTGTACCTGTGGTTTCATGGACCACGACATTTGCTTAAAAGTAAATTATTGCAAAAAGAAGTTTCAACCAGAACTGCAGCATTTGTACACTTTTTCTGTCACATGTATTTTATATGAAAATAATAATTCAGTCCTCATTCTTTATAAGCTTAGTAGCATATCCTGTTCTGATTGTGTATGAGGATCCAAGTGGATTAAATTTACATACAAATATATGTACACTTGTTGTACTGGGTTGACTTACCAAACTATAATTCCACCTTTCCTTACAAGAGTGAATTAGTTCAGTAGATTGATTGCAAGTAGAAAATAGTATAGTTTTTTTTCATAGAGTATAATAACTTGAGAGATAGTGAACATTTGGTATGACACTTTGTTATGATAATACATTCTTCATGAAATCACCAAAGAAGCCAGAATACAGACACGGTGCACATCTTCTGACCATGTGTCACCTGAATACAACGTCCTCGCTACATTTCTATTAATTGAGTTGTACACAATGCAATGACCTTTCATTGCCTTCATTGCTGGGTGTATTTACAGTTGTTAGTGGCTTAATTTCACACATTTAGGTTTCAGCATAGTCATTAGTGTCATGATGATCGCAGTAGTTCTGGCAACAATGTGGCTCTGGCATACCATTGAGAAACTACTCTTAAGGATGGTCAAAGTCAGCTGTTTCTAATAATGAAAGCAATCAGTTCCAGGTTGCTTGGCACAAGTTTAAAGATGTTATCTTCATACATGTTCTCTGTATTTTATAACCATCTGAAACTGGCAGGTTTAATAATCTATTGCCAAGAATTTTTAATGAAGAAAAGTGATGTCTTGATTGTTGCCCTTACTGTGTATTGTGTTTGTTCATTACTTGCAGCCATCAATGTCACACCAGTGAAATGGTAAAAGGAATAACAAGATCTGAATATATATTGTGTTTTAATGTTGCAGTAATGTACAAAGGCATGATCAAATGAACAAATTTGGGGCATCTTTATGGCACACAGCTCTAGAAACAAGACAGATCACCTCTGATTTGCCAGTTTGAAAATAGCTCAGTTTGGAGGGACTGAGTTATTATGTGATTACATTACTGGTTAATTCACTTCCTAATTGACAGGCTGTTATATCCACAAAAGCTAATGCCGCAGTTGGCACTCTAGTTTGCACTATTGGTAGCAACAGTGAGCACTGAATGGGATATACAGACTGTGCTGTTGTCTTACCGTCACAAAGAGTAGTTCGATGGCAGCAATTATATACGCTGGCGGGAAATTGGGGTAGCTTTTTTCTAACATGAACAATGGAAGGCTCAGGGTTTGAGGGCTGTTCAGTTAGTGCCTTTCACAGGAACAAAATAGGTTGCAAAAAGAAAAAGAAGTCTATTAGAAGTATGATTTGTCATACTTAATCACCGTATGTTTGGGTGTAGCAGATAAATATTCTCAAGAGTTCTCAAAAGGATAATATTTTTATCTATCTGCATCATCTTCAGAGCTTTCCCAGTGGCCAAGAGCACTTCTGAGCATAAAATACTATAGCATATGCTTATTGAAGCTACGTATATTAATATGTGAAATAAAAGACTTGTACTACTCTCTCTATGTACACTTGCAGCTACAGCAGAACATCTTACATACTAAAATGTGACACCGATTTGGGGATCTCTCTTTCATTAAGCAGGGGATTGTATCATCATATCAGTGGGTTTGTGTAACACCATTACTGAGTGAATAAACAAAGCAGATACACAGGAGTGAGATTTTTCATATGTAGCAATTATTTTCATTGGTGGAACCTGACAATTTTCATCAAAAACAGAGGAGGAGGGATGGAGGGAGGGAGGGAGGAAGGAAGGTAGGAAGGAAGGAAGGAAGGAAGGAAGGAAGGAAGGAAGGAAGGAAGGAAACTTTCACATTTAAAAGAGCCTCAGGATTCCTGTCCTCCATAAACAACAAATTGAGTTCTATACTTAGATTTAATTTTTTTTAATTTAATTTAATTTTCCAACTTTACTTGCCAGATTTATTCCACTATCACATATTCAGATCTATCCCAAACCAGTAACTGTTTTCCCTAACCAGTAAGTTGCGTCTTTATGATGTAAACATTCTGGGAGGAGAACAAAAAAAGAAAAATAAGGGATGACTAAGTAGCAAAATTTTATACTTAGTGGCTGGTATTGGATATTTTCAGTGGGTCATGAAATTGTACTAAAATATACAGAAAACACAAAGTGATGCATGTGTGACCTTACTGTGCCTTTTGGTGTTTACCTCTTATCCTAAGGCTCACAGGAACTGGAGATACAGGTCTTCCAGTTTTCTACTCCTTTGCTATTGCAGACATTCTGAGTTACACTGCAGAGTTTAGTGAGCATGCTCTTCCCGGTAAATCATTCCCCTCTCTCACAGCTAAGCTATTGAGAGTGCAGACTTTTGTAGAAGACTAAGGACATTGTTGGATCAGAATTTTATTTTTGCTCATATCTGGGAAGCAAATGATGTTTTTTAAATGCTGTTGATAAACTGGATGGATTCCAATGCACTTCTTTTGAAGACAGGCTGTGGTCCTTTTTTCTACATATTTTCATTTGCAATTTAAGAAAAACTATTTCCAGCATTTTGTGTCTTTTTTATTGGTCTAGTAATGTTATACCTGCTGATTGCCACTTGTTGTGTTTGTGGGAGGGAGCTGCAATGAGTTGGAAAATCTGGGTTATCTGTAGTTTAGCCTGCCTCATTTGTATTTTAAATAAGTCAGAATCAGATCAGAATATTTAAAAAGTAGATGTACATCAGCATTCCTAAATACCGAGACTTGCAGCGCTGGTGCAGTCCAACCACAGATTCTCAATACTCCCTGAAGATTTAAGACATAGGCACAGGCACACCCCCAGTGGTGGTGGCGGCTTCAACACTGCTTCTGGAGGGTGCATGCTCTTTCTGAGTAGTGCAGTTCATTCAGTCAGGCCACATTCTCAGCCCTGCTGGTTGTCACTTTACTTTTCCTTCCAGTGGGTTGTGACAGAGGAAAAGGATGACAGCAGCCATGTCAAGTTACTGCTAACTCACTCCTCTTGCTAGTCTCCTCTGCTTAGTGCACACAGGTAGGATTTCTCATGGTGAAACAATTAATACCATGCCAGTACTGCTCTGTTTTTTTCTCCCCCAGTGTCATCCCATACAACCAACCATGCATCATCCTGGACTCCCTGTATCACTTTGACTCCTCAGTTTCTAATTCCAGTATATCAGTCCCCTCAAGCCAGTGTCATCCCATTTACTTTTACTTTCCAACTGCTACATTCCAGTCTCAGTGTTGGCTCTCTCATTTTTGTGTATTTATTTATTTACTTGATGAGAGGAATAGGGAATACATTATTTTTCATAGGTCTAGGGAGAGGTTTTTTTCTTTCAAATCTCATTAGCTAAGGTGCCAGTTTCTGATGTAGCCTCTTCTGAAAATGTTTGCATCCTTGTTACACTTGTATTATAGCACAATATGACAGGAAGTTCATCCCACAGGATGAATAGGTGAACACTAGCATCAGATAGGAATGCTACAGAAAAGGGATACTTTTCATCACTTTATAGTTGTTTGATGGAAAGGCTAGGAGACAAAGAAATTGTGAAACTGTGCTTTAATAACCTCCAGACAGAAAAAAATTTAAAAATTAAAAAAAAAAAAAAGAAAAAAAGACAGCTTAGGTTGTGAAAAGAATTGGATCAGCTAAAAATATGAATCAGAGAGGTTTAAAAAAAAATTGTCTTGTTGCTGAGTAGATTAATGGACATCTGACAATGCAGTTGTGATATTCTGCAGTTTGAGGACCATGATGCCACTTACAGTTAGACTATAAAAAATCAGTTTATTTTGTTAGGTCAGCGCTGGACAAAGCAAACGCTGAACTCGTATAATATCTACGTTAAATGATTACCACACTTTTTGATGTATAGATTGTTTAGGTATTTTATCTGTATTTCATGCCCAAAACTGTAAGTTGCACATCCTATATCTCATTTTGGCAATACCAATGGTGTAAATAATGATCTTTACCTGAATTATTGTGATGACAAATCTTTTTTGAGTTGGAGCCTATGTCTTTAACAGGGATATGGCCACAATGTGGTAGTTCCTCTTTTGCTTCCCTGAAGTTACAAGCTACTTGCTGAGTTTTACTATAAAACTTTAATACAGTAAATCTCCAGTGAGGTACCTCTAGGTTGTTCAGAAGAAAAAGAAAGGGTACCCATATAAATTTGGGGCTGTTACCTCCAGGTAGTACTTCGGATATGGCATTTTCAGCTTTAAGAGCAATCAAACAATATCCCGTGGCAATGACCCTGTGTTCCATCAGTCAGTTCACCTTTACATCAGTGGATGCCCCGGGACGATGGAGTTTCTATCGTACAGCTTTGTCTTTGTTACATTTTTAAACAGCACCTCAGATATCTCAGTATCCCAAATCTACAATATCGTTTGCACAGTGAACACATGAACTGCTGCCCTTTGGCCACCTCCTTGCTACGGAATTAATTGTGGCTTTAGGTTTATTAACTATATGACTCGGCGTAAGTAGTATCAATCTATCCACAAAACTTAAGTAATACAAAAAGCCCACATGATTCAATACTTTAAATTTTAACAAATAAAAGACCCATCTGTGCCACCTTCCCATTTTACACATACATAAGGTTTCTTCAGATTTTTTTCAGTTTCAAAAAGTAAGACATTTATGCGGTTGAGGCCAGAGTTTGGGCCTACACAACCACCGAGTGCAAAACAACAGCATAAAACAGGCATATATTCTTATACTGAGTTGAAATCGACTGGGGGGGGAGAAAAAAATAAAAAAAAGTAATGCTCATCAAGAAAAATGTTGGCTGCTTAAAACATGAAAGGAAAGCGAACAGTTACTGTGTTAAGTACCTTTTAGGAGAGGAAAATATTTTTCGCATGTGATCTCTTATAATAACAGATTTTCACTTTTGTCTTTTCAGTTCTTAATTTTAGTGTTCTTAAAATACTTCAGATCTTATGCTACACTAAATTACACAAACCCTTGTGGAATTAGATTGAATGACAACTTAAAATTTAAAATTTCATTGGGAAAATACTGCTAAAAGAAAAAATCAATGTGATATTAATTATAAATTTCCCTACGAATGTTCCCAAATAGAGAACTTTTCCTGACAGTGTGTTTGGTATCAACTACGTTAAACATAAATTGTTTTTTTCATGTATCTGGCCTTGAGAAAATAGAACATCATGTATCATATTCTGATTTTGGAAGGTATTCATATTTTGTGTTTGTAGCTTTACATGTTTGTAACTCCCAAGAATTTTAAGAAGTGGAACTCATTACATATGACCTGTCTTTCAGTGGAACCTGCAAGACTGTCATAACCATCAAATTCAATACCGGTTTCAGGTATTATTTCCACATGTCCAGTATTTTTACCTCTTCTGGTTTGTTTGTAAACCATAACCTAATATAATTTAAATCAGTCTTTTCTGGAATTTCATAAATATGTATTTCATGCAAGGGATAGACCAGAACTCACTCCCAAGATGCTGTTAGGGCTAAGTGGAATCTCCTTAGGAACCTCTTTAAAGATCAGTTCCTCTTGTCCATAAAAAATAAGTTTCAATTGTCTTCCATGAACCTGTGGTGTACTGTTACATTATGTATGATTCTTTGACTGCTCATTGCTTCAACAAACTGCACAGTGCTCCATTAGTGATTTTCAATTTCATGCTAAGCTTTGCAATTTATTAGTGTTGTTTAGGCTAATGTACTATTATTTTGCATATTTTATATCATATTTCATTTGCTATTCATATGACCTAACAGTTAAGTATTGGGGATCAATAAGTCCTCTAAGTGTTTTCATATTTGTATTAGGAAAAAGAGGGAAATCATGTAGACAGCCCAATACATAGCTGATTAGGACCAAGTTAAACATTTTAGCAGTTTTCAGTTTTCTCTCCAGTTTGTCTGCAGATTTGACTGCAGGTTTCCAAACAATGACCTAATGGCCAGATGCACTTATTCATGAAAATCATAGAATGTCTTGGGTTGGAAAGGACCTTAAAGATCGTCTAGTTCCGAACCCTTGCCATGGGCAGGGACACCCTCCACTAGACCAGGTTGCTCAAAGCCTCATCCAACCTGACCTTGGACACCTCCAGGGATGGGGCATCCACAACTTCTCTGGGCAAGCTGTTCCGGTGTCTCACTAGCCTCACAGTGAAAAATTTCTTCCTAATATCTAATCTAAATCTACTTTCAGTTTAAAACTGTTACCCCTTGTCCTGTCACTACATTCTCTGATAAAGAGTGCCTCCCCATCTCTCCTGTAGGCCCCCTTTGGGTACTGGAAGGCTGCTATAAGGTCTCCTTGGAGCCTTCTCTTCTACAGGCTGAACAATGCCAATTCTTTCCACCTGTCCTTCTTATGTTGGGAACCCCAGAGCTGGACACAGTACTCCAGGTGGGGTCTCATGAGAGCAGAGTAGAGGGGGAGAATCACCTCCTTTGACCTGCTGCTAATGCTTCTTTTCATGCAGCCCAGGACATAGTTGGCTTTCTGCCAACTATGCCAGCACACTGCTGGCTCATGTTAAGCTTCTCATCAACCAACATGCCCAAGTCCTTCTATTCAGGGCTGCTCGCAAGCACAGCCCAACTGTATTTGCGCTTGGGATTGCCCTGACCTGTGTGCAGAACCTTGTACTTGGCCTTGTTGAACTCCATGACATTTGCACGGGCCCACCTCTCAATCCCGTCCAGGTCCCTCTGGGTGGCATCACTTCCCTCCAGTGTATCAACCACACCACACAGCTTGGTGTCATCAGCAAACTTACTGAGGGTGCCCTCAATCCCACTTTCCATGTCACCAGCAAAGATGTTAAACAACACTGGTCCCAGTACCAACCTCTGCAGGACACCACTCCACATGGACATCAAGCCCTTGACCACAACTCTTTAAGTGTGACCATCCAGCCAATTCCTTATCCACCAAGTAATCCATCTGTCAAATCTATGTCTCTCCAATTTAGAGACAAGGATATTATGCAGGACAGTGTCAAAGGCTTTGCAGAAGTCCAGGTAGAATACATTAGTTTCTCTTCCCTTATCCACCAGTGCTGTAACCCTGTCATAGAAGGCCACAACATTTGTCAGGCATGATTTGCCCTTAGTGAAGCCATGTTGGCTGTCTTTATTTTCCATGTGCTTTAGCATAATTTCCAGGAGGATCTGCTCCATCATCTTGTCAGGCACAGAGGTGAGACTGGCTGGTCTGTAGTTGCCCGGGTCTGCCTTTTTCCTAAAAATGGATGTTATGTTTCCCCTTTTCCAGTCAGTGGGAACTTCACCAGAGTGCCATGACTTCTCAAATATGATGGGTAGTGGTTTGGCTACTTCATCCAGCAGTTCCCTCGTGACCCACAGATGCATCTCATCAGGTCTCATGGACTTGTGCACCTTCATGCTCCTTAGATGATCTCAAACCTGATCTTCTCCAGTAATAATCCCCTAATTGTAGGTACCTGGATCACGTTCGTGTGGTTTCTTTGCCAGTGTGTTCTCTCTCTGTATATAAACAGCAAGATTAAATTCAGCTTAAATACCACCTACGACTAAAATGCAGGTGCAGTACCACATTTTGGTTTTGATTTTGTCTTTCCCGAGCTGTGCACTGTTTCAGAAAGGGAAATACTTAGTATTGGTCTGAGGGAAATGTAATCCTTCTCCCCCAAAAGTCTGTCTAATCTTAAAACTTTTGTGTGCTCTGTTGCTATATCTGGTAGTAAAGCACAAAAAAAATCAACAAGCACCATTTCAAAATTTCAAATTAGTTGACTTCACACCTTTTGGAGTCCTTTTTCTTAAAATACAGAGGTTTAGAAAGCAGCAGTGCTACACAAGTAGACTGTTAAGTGTATTAATAAAGTGGTTTGAAGTGTTAATGGAAAATATTTATGTAAACATATGTCAGAATTGCTAAAACGTTCATACAAGCAAGGAACAAATTGCCAAGTAACTTACTGGTACATTGCAAATAGGGCATAGGACTGGAATTTTGCATGCTCCTGAGGATGTGGATCGAGGCACAAATGACTGTTCAGTAAAAGGTATAGCAGAATTAGTGTTTAAAAGCGTTATAGAGTATTATGCTCCGGTTTTCTTTTTGAATGTTTGTCTTTCATATAGAATTTAGCATATGTATTTCTCAACACAGAACCAAAAATACAATAAATTTTTGAGAAGGCAAGACAGATATTAGTTGATAAGCACTGGATAACCTCACAAGGTTCTACTGCTTCCTGTGATTTAGATGTTACATCTCAACTACTAAATTCATGAGAGGATTTTTACTAATTTCAGCAATGAAAAAAATAAGCACCTACCTTCAAGTAGAAACTTTGCATTTGCCCCGTAATTTCAGCAACAGCATAACCTGTATGTGATTTTTGGATACAATTTTTAAAATAATAAAAACTTTAATATTTTCTTGTTTAAAATCTCTACATTTATAAGGGAAATAAAAAATACTTACCTTCAACCTAAGCAAATAGTTTTCCAAAATAAGTTCTCTTCATTGGCTTCCAAAAACCATGTTATGAGGGAAACCTTCAGTTGTTCTGAAGGCTTAGGATTTGCAGGATGCAGATTTAGTTGCTTTTTGGAATCAGCAGGTGCCTGATTCTCCTGACTGGAGGCTTTGATGTCCTTCATGTCCCCATCTGTGAGCAAGCAACACAGCCAGACAGCCCCAGGAGCAAGATCTGCAAAATCTCAAGTATCAAACGAATCTCCATGTAGCTGGTAAGAAATAAGCTCTTTTCCTCATGGTTCAGTTAACAAGTTAACCAAAACCTGCATGTATCCACAAAGTATTTCTGCTTTGGCACTTAATTACGGCCAAATTAAATTGCATTTAATTGTCCCAGGTCAGCCATGTCTATGAACTCAGACACAGAGTTATAGATATATAAGCTCCATAGCTTCAAAGCTGTAGTTTGACAATTGATTAGTTGTTAATTTATAGGCGTTTTACTAGTAGGCTTTCTAGCTCCATATGCGCCCTATGCTTGTATGTAAGAATGCAATAGGCACATGATGACATCAGTAGTAAAATCTCTGCCTGCTTTCATTTATATCCCTGTCTTCCCTGTTTAGGCAGCTAGTCAGAGCTTCTTGGCATGCCAGTGGCCCCCTTCTCTGTCAGCATATGGAGAAGACAGAGCTCCTTTCTACATTCCCCTATGACACACATAGCCCTCATTTTACCCATCTGGATGTGCCGTGATTCCTCATAAACACCCAGCACTTTTCCTTCCCAGGGCCATGGTAGGGAGATTAGTGATGTATCGCCAAGTGCCAAAACTCCCTCAAGATATCTAATGAGACCAAAAGATTCCTTCATAAGGGCAGTTTTTTCATGGCATTGTCTAAACTGGAGATAGTCTGAAAAAGCTAGAACAGCATAGAGAGATATTAAGTTCTTATTTACAAAAGCAAATACTTTCTCAAAATCTGTGAATAGCAGCAAGAGTTTGTGGCTTTGCCAGACTGCAGAAAGGTTTACAACTGGTATGGCTATAATAGTAATTGTATTTGCAGTAAATTCTTGGTCTAGACAGGACATAGTTAAACTTGTGTAAATATTTGGAGATTTGTACAGATCTGCAGTGATTAAAGATCTGCTTTAAAGGTTTGTTTTGGTTTTTTGCTTTCTCTTTTGCTGAAAAATATATACGTATGTATAACAGTAGGTCAAGCAGATCCAGACTATTAAGAAAGGAAAAGTAAAGCAGGCGTCTGTGCTGAGAGATAAATGGTTGTGGTTCACAGCACTAACAATCTCTGCTGATGCAGCTGGTAGAGATCGTAAACCCCATGATGAAAATATCTCCATATCCATATTATGATGCTCTAAAGCACTGCAGGCACAGATGGCAGAACTTGTAAGTTCCCTCAGAAACATAGTCATGGTTCACAACATTTTCAGATTCTTCTGAAAGAGCAAGTATAGCTTGTAAGCCCTGAGGAGAAGTTGATGGTACTTACAAACTATGCCAGTTCAGGTGGCAGACCTCGTAGACATTGCGAGAAAAAATAACTGTGATTCCCAATGCCTGTCAGAGAAGTGCTACCATTTGCAAGCTCTGATGACGCAGTCAGCAAAGCAGTTTTGGCATGTTTATTTCAGGATGGCATCTGAAAAAAGAAGGGGGGGGAAAAAGAAAAAACCACCATGCAGTAAAGTGTCTTATATTTCTGGTTAGCCATCTCCGGTAGTTAAAAGACTAAAACAGTCTTTCTAGACTTCACCTGTCAGTCCTAGGCAGTCTCATTAGTTTTTCTTGTACTTTTAACAACATGTTCAATATAAAACTATGCAGAAAAGCTTTGTTATGTTATAGAAAATGGTAAGTTACGTAAGACATAAATGAAAGAGCTGTAATTAAGTGTTCTCATCTAAATACCTTGTTTAGAGAGAAATACATGGATGTTTTAGTACCTTTGAAACAAAAATGCCCATACCGAAGGCCATTCATTTCTTTGAGAACTTATTCAAAAGACTTCTAGTGACTTAATTGTGAATTGAATGGGATCTGTAATGAGATGACCTATGAATTTAAGAACCCTTAGTTTTTCTTTCTTCATGTAACATTTTCTTTGGGAACAGTTCTATAATAATTTTATTTTTAATTATTGAGGTAATATTTTTGTGTAAATAGATATTTAAAACTGTAGTGATTAAGATAAGTAATCAAGTCACTAGTAATTGCTGGTTTGTAGAGCAAGTTCAGAAGACTATTGAAGACAGAAATGAGTCTTTCCCATTGGAAAAATGGAGAAAGCCTCTGAGACATGCCATATTGCTCTGCCAACCAGGCTTTACTACTTACTTGAGGGTTACCCAAGAGCAGATGCCTACCAGTTGGAAGCACTGAGGAACTGTTGTATGTGATGTAAGAAGTCATTTTGATAATTTAGTGTTCCTGAGTACCTAGAGAGATATGAAATTTAAGTAGTTGTAACTTAACAAATCTGAGATTGTTACTTGCCATGATAAAAGAAATATGTACTTTTTAATGAGACTATTTGTGATATATACATAACACATTTTATGTGTTTCTATCATTATTTAAAATATACATAAATGCCTGTATGGACGAATGTTATTGAACATTGCCCCTCAACTGACAGGGGTACACAAGCAGATATTATGAAAATTTTCTGGTTTTCTTTTGTGTTTGAAGAACATCTGAATGATCCAAGTCCTTTCTTCTGGCTAAAAAATAGATTGAAAATAATAAAACCAATTTAGACCACTTTAAAAAAAATTAAACAGAATGGTCACTTGCTATAATTATTTAACACTGAAAACTAAAAACAAAAAAGCAAAACATCCCCCCCAAAAAAAACAAAACAAAACAATAAATAAATAAAGGGGAAAAAATTAAAAATGTGTTTCATGGGGTTGGAAAACACTAAAGCAGGAGAAAGTAGGCCATGAGTAATACTGGCAGATATTGCCACAATACCAAAAGGAATCATTTAACAGTTCAAAATTAATTTATAAACATTAAATCGCAATCTATTGTCAGACAAATTGAAAATTTTGGAAGATGAATGTGAAAAACTTACTAGCATGTAGAAAACAATTTCTTTTCAAATTTATAAAAGATGTTATTTTCTATCTTATATGGAAATGTCATTTTCCAGTTTTCTCAGCACTGACCCATCCTTTATTATTGTTATACAGTTTGCATGTTATTAGAAAAAGTTTGTGAAAGGATGTATTTTAGCATTCCCAGTTTCACTGACTTATTTACAAAAATTTAAGTGGTATTGTGATAGAATGTTTGCCAATTACAACCTTTTATATTTACATTCTGGGGATAAAATTCTGTCCGTGTTCACAAGTACAGATGTATAGAGCACATACTGGTCTTCTTTGTGCATGTCATAAAGCAAGATAGTAAGATAACCTCCTTTCCCCTTCTTCCAATAGAAATCTATTTTTCTAGTCAATCTGAACCTAAAAGCCTTTAGGCGCTTGAAGGAAAGGTGTTCAGTGCACCAGTATTGGATTTTTGCATAACATATCCAAAACCAACTTTGAGGTAGATTTCTTAGTCCTTTTCTGTGTGACTATAAAACTCAAATGCAGCACAGAACATACTGAAACAGTTTTGGAAGGAATTAACTAGGAGAGGCAGAGAGTTTAATCTCTGTTGTTATCTTAACTAATAATATGTAACCTGAATGAACCGATAGCAGACCAAATGCATTAGTATCATTTAAATGTACCACTTGTCCTATGCACATACTACAGTTTTTGCTGTCAGATAAATATGGCTTTTCATTCATTTTCTAAAAGATTTTTTTATGCTTTAATTTCTGCTCTCCAATAAAATTTCCTCATATATTGTTCTCATATAAATCTGTAATATTATTCAGAGCTAGAGAAAAGTAAAAAGCTGGTTTAATTCCCCTCTCCCTGGTAAAATATCTTCACATGTTGTTTTCATATGAATGTGCTATTTTATTAAGGACCAATGAAAAAAAAAATCTGCTGTTATTTCCCAAGGCAGTGTTCAGGATTTCATGAAAATTTCAGTTGAGATACTACATAATACTTCTCAAGTATAGCTCAAATCCTAATTAATATATTTCTGCAAAAGCCACATGAGCATATTGAGTAAATATTCTTTTCTTTTTCTTATATATGTGGAAATCAAGGTACAACAAAGTTAAATGGCATGCATAATGCATAGTCAAAACATTGAAGTCAAATTGTTGCAACATATGTCCAAACATTCCTTTGATGCTCCAGAGGAAATATTTGTAAATGGAAATGCCTCTTGTTACCGAGTCTTCTTCCTGTGATAGTCACTATCCTCAACTCTAAAAGATCTCCAGGAGAAAAGATTAATTAGGTTTCAATTATGCTACAGAAAAATGTACTTTACATACTTACAATCTGAAAAGCATTGTGGTGTTTCTCTAATGTGTTTAAAAATTCAAAAATATCTTTAAAAGCCACTTAAAAAGTCAAGCCAAACTCAGGCTAATGGAACATGGTGTCATCTTGAAAGTGATGTATTCTCTGTTCTTCCAGGCTTTGCTCTATGACATTACACAGATATTGTCTGTATTTTCTGTGAATCATTATTGAATTTTTTCTAGTAGATTAATCAAATCAGTTAATAGAAGTAGTGGATTATTTCTGCAGCTTTGCATGGCTTTTAAAAAGAAACTCACTTCCAAACCTGAAATGTTGGGAAAGCATTCTCAATTGTTTTTGGCTCTATGTAAAAATGTTCTTGTTTGTCTCAACATTTTATTCACTTGCATTGTCTCACAAACATCTGATATTTCAGTCTTTCTCAGGAGAAAATTGGACTTCTAGGCACTTCAAATATATATTGTTAGCTAGTGCAATATTATTCTATGACATTAAAAAAAGTTACAGAATTTTTTTGTTGTTTTATGGTGGGGTTTCAGTTTATCAGTATTATTTTTGAAAAGAATAAGTGTTTGGAGGTTAGTTTGAAATACCTTCTCTTAATTATTTTCTTAATTAAAACCACATGTGAAACATAAGCAAACAGAAAATTTGTAAAGATGAGCTTAAAGAAAAGTTGGCTGTTCTAGTTGAGTAATATAGTATTGTGATTACGTGTGTGTGAAGATTTATTCTATTTATTGCTGAATAATGCATCCAGAGTTTACTAAGACTGATTTAGCATCCATATTCTAATCTGTTCCATTTCAAACTTCTGCAGTGGGCCTGGCTGATCTGTGTATAAATGTATTTATCCCAGAAAACTGTTTGTTCCCAGCAAACCCCCCTATCTTTATCTGCTCTTATTGTGGCTTGAAGCCTTTCTACTTCAACAATTTCATCTCTGTGTTGTTCAGCTTACCCAAAGGCTCTCATCAAGCTTGTCCTGTTCATCTGATGTGCCTGACATTATTGGAATCTTAAATTATTGTTCAAGTGACAGTGCTGAAGTTCAAAACCTTTCAGTCTCTTAGAGAGGTCAACACACTGGTATGTAAAACCAGTGCATACACATTGAATGTTTTTGATTTGGTTTAAGTAGGTCTCTAATCTCTGCAGATAATAAGTGTGTTTGTCACAGAAATTTGTTGCCAGCCTAGATCACAAGATGTTAGACAAGAATTTTGTTCCATCATAAAGAAGAGAAAGACATTTATTATGCCTTTATTAAATTATAAGCTTGTTTACTTTAATAGTCAGCAGTAAATGTCTGGTTCATTTCCAAGCAGTACAAAATTGTAGACAGAGCAACTTTAATCATTAATAGAAACAGTACATTCCCTTTTTTAAAAAAGACTGTGTTAAATTTCATTATCGATAACCTCATCCCAAAAGGGGCTGAGTAATCTAAAGGCCAACTGAAACAAGTAAGTAAAAGATTACATGGAACAGTTGTATGAAATGAACACTCCCTGAGGAAGAGGCATGTTGCTGTGGACATTTGGGACCTTTTGGTTATGCAGGTCATTACCTGGAGCTCTAATATAAAGCTCAACTTATTTAAATAGAACTTTATGAAGGCACTCTAAGATCTTAAAAAAAGAGGTACACTAAAACTTCTGTAATTAACATACTGCAAAATGTCCACTGAAAAACACTTCACCAGTGGCAGCACTGAAGAGTCATTGCAGCTCCTCCAATTTTACAAAAACATGAGAGAATATAATAGAATATTTCATTTGGGAGGGATCTATAACAATCATCTTGTCCAACTGCCTGGCCACTTCAGGCCTATATGATGTACATTCACTTGCATTTTTTCCTAAAATTGCCCCCCACACTCTCCAGTTAAAGATCCAGCTACGATTGATGCTGCTCTTAACAATACTGAACAGCTCTGTGCCCTTAGCTTAGAGGACTATTTATTTTTATTACAACAATTTGGAAATTTCCTATTAATTGCTAGGATAACTCACCTTTGTATTTTTGTGAAACTCTGTAACACTTCGCCCTCCAGGAAATGTAGTTGACCCTTCCTGGCCCCATCACACTGAATATACCGTCCATCACTGACATAATGCCTTCCAAATGACAAATCCCTAAATTGCATGGAGGCTGGTTCACTCTTTGTGAATGGTGGAAAGGTTTCTGGATCTTCTGTAGAATTTTAGTTTGTATGAGTCCTGTACAAATCAAAAGCATTCTTTTATGCAGTTAATTCCATTACTGGAATACAGTTTTCACAGGCTGGCTGCATGCACTGCTGTATGTGCAGGTCAGCATCAGTAGCTAGCAGTTACACACCTGCTTCTCCTGAAAAAGCCAGGAACTGAGAACAAGTTATTGTACACTTATTATCTATTACCACAAGGAATTTTTTAAATTAACTTATAGTTGTAAAATTGAATATTTGTTTAAAACCTTGAAGCTCTTAAGTAAAAACATAGAAAAGTTTTGCTCTTGTTTTAGCCAGACCACATTAGAGCAAAATTGTTTTGTCTGTCTGTTTTCCCATTGCTTTAAGGCCAGAAGAAGGGTTGGTGTCTCTGTAATTTAGATTTTATGCCAAGGTTTTTGGAATAGTGCAGTTGGAATTGAGCCACAGAATAGTATATATTTTGTGGATACGGGACAGCTCAGAAACCACAGATCAAAGATGTTTTTCCTTATCTTAAATATGATAATTTTGGAGGTGAGCTTAGCTATATCAGGTGGTTGTTACAATATTTTTAATACTTTGTTCAGGTCAGCAGAATCCTCTCCTATTGCAAAATACCTTCCTCAAAGCCAAATGTCTTAAAAAATCTGTGGAAAACAAAGACAGGTGTTCAGTCCATCTGCTTTAGGTATCTAATTTAAGGTGTGTGTGTAAGTTACTCTCACTAAGCTCTCTCTGTAGTCAATGGAGAGAGAGAGGCTGCACTAGGAGCTGATTCAAGAACTCGTGCTCTATGCTGTACGGTGGCACAGCCTGTCTCCTTCTACTGACTGGCTGCAGAACTTGGCTCCCGACTAAGAAACCTAAAGTTAAATGCATAAATTAGAGGTTGTGAATAGGAAAAAAAGAGTACTTTGTGGCTTATTTTATATCCATGTTGTATATGTATATGTTTTAGCCTTTTACTTCAACCTGAAATAAAGGTGGATGTGGCAGTTTGGAATTCATTTTGTCATTAATGTTTTGTGCATAGAAAAAGGCATGTCATAGAATCATAGAATCATAGAATCATAGAATGGTTTGGGTTGGAAAGGACCTTAAAGATCATCAAGTTCCAACCCCCCTGCCATGAGCAGGGACACCCTCCACTAGACCAGGTTGCTCAAAGCCTCATCCAGCCTGGCCTTGAACACCTCCAGGGATGGGGCATCCACAACCTCCCTGGGCAACTTTTTCCAGTGTGCCACCACCCTCATAGTGAAGAATTTCTTCCTAATGTCTAGTCTAAATTTACCCTCTTTTAGCTTATACCCGTTACCCCTTTTTCTCTCGCTACACTCCCTGATAAAGAGTGCCTCCCCATCTCTCCTGTAGCCCCCTTCAGGTACTGGAAGGCTGCTATTAGGTCCCCTCAGAGCCTTCTCTTCTCTAGGCTGAACAACCCCAACTCTTTCAGCCTGTCATTATATGACATTATAGAACATTTTTCAAATACTAGATACTTTTATATATGGTGTCTTTCTACTGTGCTAACAAAATAAGAAGCAAACCAAAAATCACTGAGCTACAGTTGATATTTAATAACACAGAAAGAGAAAATACACATATTTAAAGGGTCTAGTAGAGTTAATATGAGTTTCTTTGACAGATTGCTTTACCCAGCAAGTTGTTTTGTTCCAGAGCATACTGGCAAATTAAGCTGAACCATCTGATAAGAAAATGTTCATTTAAATGTTCCAAGGATAAAATTGTCACCTTTTTCTAGGGAAAATTTTAGTCAAAAGTACTGTATTACAGTCCTGGCTGATCTTTATTTGCTTAGAGCATCATACAGATTATTTTACTGTTGGAAATATTTTTAAATAGTCTTAGAAATACTTTTTAAAACCACAGCTTGTGCTTCTGTCCCTCAGTTACTCAGGCTATATGACATCAGGGACACCACCTTGATAAATTACTAATGGCATGATGATTATAGAAGTGCTCATTGACTGATCGTCAGTCACAATTTATTTTCAAATCAGTGTCCACAGTTTAAGGCATGAATCAAAGTTTTATGAAAAGCTCTTTAGTATGGCACAGCTCTTCCTAGAAAACTTCTTACAAAGAGTGTTACAGCCTTGTTGGACATGGTCTGCTGTGCATGAATTGAAGCACTGAAAGACCACATGGCCTTAGGCAGTCAGAGTAGGTAGAAGATCACTGGGCTACCACATACTCATGGGAAAACTATTGGCAAAACATTAATTTAAGAACCAGCAAATGTGCCAAATGCAAAATCTCTCTCTGGACACAGAGAATATCTTTTTTTTTTCCCCTATCCAATTGGCAATAAATGATAATGTAAAAATTTAATTTGATATTAAATTGCAAGTAAATTGTTGCTGAATCATGACATAATGGTCTTCTATATCTCTCAAGCATTTTCTGTAGCAGGAAATGTAATTTGTACATTTTTGCAGGGACGATGCAGTGTTTCATTATTTCTTTCCAACACATTTAATAATTGTAGTACTTTTAGGTAAGTGAAGCCCAAGTAGATGACTCCCAGTGGTATTATTGCTTACTATTTTTCTGATTTCTAGTTCTTTACCATTTGCAAAGGATTATCTACATATGAAACAATTAATAAATACCCCGTATAAAGATTTTCTGTTAAATGGGGGGCAGCGGGTACTTAAGGCCTCATTTTCTTCTTACTTATCACTTGAATTCAGCTGTTCTGGACACTCTCCAGCTAATCTTTGGAATTAGCTTTGGACAAAACTGATTTTTTTTATTTTAAGGAAGAAGATGCTATCTCACTTTAACAGTTAACAAAATTCCTTTCACTTTAGCAGCTTGTACTAATAAGAAGGTACAAAAGATGTCGGGAAAACACACCAGAGATCAGGTTACTACTCTATTAGGAACTTCTCCACCTGCACAGCAAGACATAGCATCTTTCCTATATGTTTACCATAAAATAGATATGGCAGACAGCAGATGGGCAAAAGAAAGAACTAATTAAGAGAAAAATATATATAAAGGAAGGAAGTAGCAAAGAAATTTTTTAAATGGTCATAATTCCATTAGTGGAAATACGAATAGGTAACAGTTTTCCTGAATGTCGGTCTTATTCACAAATTATTTCCCAGTCAGCTTAAACCACTTTCATATGCTTTGTGTTTATTGTAAATGGAAAATAATTTCAATAATTTATTTAAATTTTGCTTAATAATACTAGCTACTCCAAACTTATTACAAATAAAGAAAATTAAATTTTATTTATTACCATTTTTTAAATACAAAGAAAGACGAAATATAATCAGGCATATGCAATTTTCTTAGAGCACAGAGCTGTAAGGAGCTTATCCATCCATTTTCCCCACAAAATATTGTTATTTTGTCTTAAATAATGATTTTTTTTTCATACATAGCTTCAGTTTTGGTCTGTATGTCTAACATTTTTACACAGATTATAAGAAAATTTTGGAACTGTTACTTCCTTATTTAAATGAATTTGCTTTCAAATTTACCTAAATATAAATAAAGTACAAATTTTAATTGAAATATCTTGTTTGGAAATCTTCTGGGGGATATGGCTCTTTTCTAAAGCTCAGTATAATCTTTCTGTTTAGTTAGATGGTTGGAACATAAGAATTAATCAAGGGGAAAAGGTAGATTCTGTTCTTCATGTACGCTCTCACCTTTTTTTGAGCTCTCCTCTGGCTCACCCGCTATCTGACAGTGGGGAAGAAAGGCAGCAAAACAGTTCATTATAGTATTCAGCAATATAAACAGTCGTAAACTATCTGGCCCATTATATTGGTCACAGAAAATCTATAATCATCAAATCGCTGTGTATTCAGTTCCAAGTTCTGCCTCTTCAGAGGTTTCTGAGAACATGTGAGAACAAAGCTGAGAACAGACCATGGAGAGAAACTTGTTTGGTTTTGGTTTTTTTTGTCTGAAACTCAGTTGTGTGTCTCATTTTCTATGGAGAAACCCAAAATGACAGTACAGTCATGAAAAACTCAGCTGTTGCATAAAGATTCTCTAACACAAGTTGAAATCAGAGAAAAGTAATGCCAATCAGAAAGAAAAATGCTTTAAGAGTTAGATAAAATTCCAATTCATTTCATGGTCTAATTGGACTTCTACTACACTGTAATAATGACGTTCTTATGGATCTCAAAATGGTTCTTTTTCCGTCCAACTTGCGAGAAAATATCTCTTCTGTTTCTGTATGAAGAACTGGCCATTCAGAGCTATGCATCTATTATCCTTGAACTGGATTACTGAAACTCACTGTAACAGAAGCTCAGTGTATACTCATAGACAGATACAGAAGATATTTGAGCACTTTCTCCATTGCATCTGTGCACATAAAGACCATGCTTATGTCTTCTGCTGGCTTTCAGTAAGCTTCTGATGCCAGTCTGAGGCTTTAATCTTCAAAGTAATCTTCAAAACAATTAATGGATTAATTCTTAGCTAAATTATGAGAATTAATTTTGATATATGTAACCCCATTATTGTTGTTCTCCTGTAAACCAAAACAGATTAATAAATACAAAGTGAGAATAAATGGTCCACAATCAAGGGGATCTGTCTATAGAAAGAGCAAAAATCTGGGTAACAGCAGATGTTTCTAGAGCTTTATGAACATCTTTGAAAAGACATTTCCATCATAAACACAGTTTTGATATCATGACAGCTCTTTTCATCTAATAAATCCCTGCCAAAAAGACAAGAAAGGAAAATACAAAGTCTTTAAGGGACTGGAGGAAATTCTGGAGGCTCTTTGCAATCCACTAGGGCCTTGCTTGTCACTATTCATTTCGTGTAGAAGGAACTCAAATAAGTAAGGGTAGCTGTCTTTAAAAGAGATGACTTACCAATTTAATAACTAATATAGTATCAGTCACGATAAATATTGACTGAGACTTAAATTGCAACACATTATTCTTCCATGAAAGGGGAAAATGTTAATTAGATATTATGAAGAGCATGTCCTTTACAAAGTAAGCAATAATAGTTTTTCCCAAAGAAAGTATATATAATCATACCATTGGATGCATCTATCTTAATTTGCATATGCCTTTCTCAGGGCTGATAGTGTAGTATTTACTGACATTAAAAAAGAAAGGCAAGAGAAGAAAGAAAGAAAAGTAAGAAATTTCTTCATCACCAAAGGAGGAGATAAAAATTTGGCTACTGGTGCACAGTGTTTCTGGGTTCATAAGCACAGCCAGCAAAAGAAACAAAGAACCTTGCAGTCTTCTTGTAAATATGACTCCCGTGACTCAAAAATAGAGTTTTAGGAGAGAAAACTCCACAGAAATAGGTGGATTACTAGAAGAGTTTTACCTTCCTATTATGTGCTGTTGATCTTCTGGACAATTAGTGTCCAATCTTTGCTTAAAGACAAAATCCTGTCCTCTGTCATTGTGTGGTCTGGTGCACACATCTTAGAGGAGGGTTATGTGGTGAATGTGCATTTTGTCACATAATGAGAAATTAAGTGTAAGATGACTGTGAAAAGTACATGGCCACCTCCTGAGGTTAGAAGACCTCAGGAACAAGGATGCCCAAAAATGGGCTGTGGAGCCGACTGTTCTGGCATGTCAAATGGAGTATGCAGACAGACAATAGCATGGCATTCCCCTCCTACAGAGTGTGTTCCAGTATTTTGAGTGAGCCAAAGAGGTGAACTGGGTGAAAATTAACATTTTTTTATAATTAAATATGCCTGTTTAAGTCTTGCTAAAGACCTTTTGTTGACCTGAATGAAATGTGACTCAGGTCTTGAAAAATTAATTTTACCTGGAAGTAACCTTTCCTGCATTCTGGCCAGTCTCCATCAAGCTACTCAGAAATCAAGCAGCTGCACTTTATTAGAATGTTCGGTCTGGTGTTCTGAGTACGACCAGGAAAAACATTTCAGTCGTGCAGTCCAGAGGTAATCATGGATATATGATTCAAGCAAAGAAAAAAAGTATTCTTATTCTTGCAAACCGAGTGTGCAAAAGCAGTGAAAATTAAAGGAGACCATGTGATTATAGCCTTATTTGAAGGCCTCTCTATTAGTGCTTTTGTTGAGATCAGGATATGTGCTTTTGAATTAAACCTTCTGATCAGTCCTGCGCGCTGTTCAGACTTGGTTCATATTCAGTAGCTATTAAGAATGCCTGACATGGGTTAAAACCAAGCTGGAAGAGCCACCAAAGTGCACCTGAGGCACTCCTACTGTAAGGGACCCATTCACTCCTTGGAACCAGTCTACAGTTAGTCCTGAGAACTGCCTCTTCCGTGAAATGCCTAGTGCAGACATTAGAACCTGAGCACCAGCAGTCTGACTTTGCAGTTTTCCTTCTGCTGAGCTGTTTTAATTGCTGATGATGCACATAGCCTTTGACAACAGCTAAAGCAGTGCCCCCTTAATATATACGGTAGTAGATTTCTTTGGCTTCTAGGAAGCGCCTCCTTCATCAGGGAGCGCAACGTCTGTTTCCCTGGATCAGGTTTCTGCCATATGGCTTTCATCCATCATGCGGTCCAAAACAAACATCAGGAAAGATATCTAGAAAAAAAGAGTGTGTGAGTCAAGCAATGCATGGGATGTTCAACATGAGTATGAAGCATAATGTTCCCTATCCAAAATAATAATTTTGTAAAATTGAGCACAACTTTTATCCCATTTGCTATAAGTCTAAAGCATGGCACCATGAAGTAGAATTTCTTTCTTCTCTTTTTTTGTTTAATCAAGATGCATTCACCAGTACTGTGGTTCTGCTGCCACACGTGAATCCTGAAATGAAACATCTGTGCAATGTAACAATGTCTGATGAGTTTTCACAATGGGAGTGAAAATCTTCCATTGACTTTGGAGTGTTTGCAGTGTCACTTACATTACTCCTCTGCCGATATCAACAGAAGAACTGAAGCAATATAAGAAATAAAATAAAATAGGAAAGGATAGCTGAAGTACTGAATATGCAATCGGAAATCCAAAAAGTAGTGTGTACTTGTTATATTTACCACATATCACAGCAATTACATCAGTAGATTAGATATATTTAAGTATATTACATGTTACATTATAACCGTTTATTAGTGTATATATTTTTATGTTTTTATAACATATAGACATACTGTGTTTTTCTCCTGCAAATTCTATAACACCCCAAACCAGTGACCAACTGAATAAATGATAGGTAGATAGAGATACATGTGGATTTAAGAATATTATAGAGATTTACAAACCTAGATGTTTCTCAGAGAATTCCATTTGGTTAAAAGAAGCAGAGAATTGATGCAATTGAAAGGGTGGTACAGTATACATAACTTAAAGTCCATGAGATAATTCTCTAATGAGACATTAATGTTTATGTGTACAGAAGGAAGCAGGTACCGGAAGTCTTGCTGTAGCATGCTGTCCTCAATGGCCGTTACTTGTTACATAGGTATTTTCAGGTATCTGCGTGGGTTTATAGTTGATACAGCTATCTGAATTTCACTTGGTTGTTTATGAGCAATCATTCATAACCAGCATTCAGACCAGCACTGTCACCCACTTAGCTGCATGATTAGCAGCAGCAACAGCCAGTCTCAAATTTCAGGAGTAATAAACAGCAACTCAAACTCCCACACAGAAAATTGGGAAAATTAAAATGGTCTTTCTGTTGCTCAGTCAGCTAATTTTCTCTCCTTGCAAATATGAATCAGATGGCTTAGCTAAGAGTACTTTATTGAAAGGAGAAACAAAAAGAACAGCAGGGAAGCACTGCAACATACAATATCTAATTACTCCATTCCCACCATGGAACCATAACTGTTTACTCTCCTGTTTGGTTTCTTGGTGAAGCAAGTGCTAGGCCAGCTGGCCGCTTCCTACCTCCTGCAGTAAAACCTCACTCACAGTTTGCAATTCTCAAGTTCATGGCTTGGTCCCCTAACCAGCTGGGTAGCAAGGAAAAAAGAAAAGAAAAGGAAAGGAAAGGAAAGGAAAGGAAAGGAAAGGAA
>WKFP01015432.1:3066096-3089937 GCA_011057875.1 Pterocles orientalis | reverse complement strand
GGGAAGGGAAGGGAAGGGAAGGGAAAAGAAAAGAAAAGAAAAGAAAAGAAAAGAAAAGAAAAGAAAAGAAAAGAAAAGAAAAGAAAAGAAAAGAAAAGAAAAGAAAAGAAAAGAAGAAAAAGGCAGTATAAGGATCAACACACATTCCCTACCACTCACACTCACTCACAGGGGGCTTCCTGAACAGACTCTCCTGTCCATCCTTGTTGCCATGTCATTATCTCCATGAGATAATTCTCTAATGAGATATTATAACGTGTGTTTATGTGTACAGAAGGAAGCAGCCACCAGAAATCATGCTGCGGCATGCTGTCCTCAAGGTTGCAAACAACTACTCAAAGGGACACTAAGGCTTAGTTGTTCAAGACATTTACACACTGTTACAAGACCCTTGTAAGATGAAAATAGCTGGTTTTATTGTTCTGCCTAAAAAATATGGTGGTTGAAATATGCTATTCAGTTTATATCAGGATAGTAAAACAACCAAATATATATACGTCAAAGTTTATGGCTATACTGCTCATCAAAACGTAGTTCCAGTCTGTACTATAGAACCAAAAACCATTCCATTTTTACTGCTCAGATATGAATATTAAACCATGTAAGAATCATTAGACTGAAATAGAGCCCTGGTATTTTGAAAGGAGGAAAGTAAATGCCAAATTCCAGTAGTGTGTGTTGTTCCTTTCACAAAATGTTCACAGCAAATCCAGCAGCCTATTCAGAGGACACCTGAATCAAGAGGAAGCAATATTTACTATCACTTCATGTTGTAGCATAGCCTTTCCTGGTTGCATACCATTTTAAAATTGGACTCGTGCAGCCCTCTTTTTTTTTTTTTCAAGAAGGTGCATATGTGCATAATTAGCTAAATACTTCCCTCAACATGCAAGGTTTGAAGGACCACCTTTGCATTTTAAGCAAAGTGACTTTCCAAAGCAAAGTCTTCATGTGACTATTAAACTACAGCCTGCTAGTTTCAACTCACTATTTTAAAGTTGGTGTCTGTGATTGATTTGGGTATGATACCATCACTTAATTTACTTTTGCCTGATTTTTTTAACTCTTCTTCTGGCTGCTCTGGCAAAGGAAATTGTTTAATACAGCAGTTACTCCTTGAGAAGGGAAAGATAAACTGAATTCTCAGAAATGCATTTTTATTCCACTTTAGAAAGTGTTGATTTACTATACTGCATTTCTTCAGCCACTCATAATGAGAAACAGGCAATTTGGTGGCAAATGCAATTTAGGGATTTGCAGTAGCTGGAAGTTTATGAAACACGTATGATTGTAAATGGATATTGAGACAATGTGGTTTATGGGCTGAAAACTATTCATTAAGTTTAAAAAACTAACAGCAACTAACAGTATTTTAGTATTTTGTCAGGTTTCCAAGTTTTTAAAAGGCTTTTAGTATAATTTTCACAGATACAAGGGTCCTACAACTGTTCATGTAAAATTCATAGTATAATTATTTCTATGATGCAGCAATGCCTTCTAGGTCTTTTTATCAGAAAATTTTAGCTAGACTTTTACAAAGGAACCTTTTAATTTTCACATAATTTTCGTGTTGTCATGCTAGACATTATGTATGTATGAGTGTCTTTGCTATTCAGCTGACTTTAGAGATTTAAATAACATTTGGGGATTCATGTGCCTATGATTTACTCTGTAAAATATATACACTTAGATTAAAAAATCAACGTATTTGGAACAGTGTTATTAGTATTCACTTGCCCTGAGTTGAATACTTAAAGTTTTTAAAAATTAATAAACAGCCCATTCAAAAGATTGTAGGATAAAGTACCTACTAAATACATCACAAATATCATTGTTGTCATTTGTGATTGTCAGATTTGAATTTGCCAGTGAAAAAGTACTTGATAATGTACCACTTTTTTCAGGGGAGGTTGTAAACAAAACCTTGCTAATACTGTTGTGATCATATGTGTCAAATAAAACCTTTTCCGCCCTCCAAGAATAATAGTTTAATAGTCTTTAGACCCATATAATTTTGTCCAGAGCTATTAGTGGCACTTTATGTCATACAGTCATCAAATGCATTTCTATGAAAGAGAAAAGGATAAATATTTCATGGCTACAGCTTTTGAAGACTCTTTCAGTCTTGGGCCAGTCTTTCAACGTATGTGCCAATCAGAAGTCTTTAGCGGATGCAAAATGCATCTTGTCTCCTTGTCAGTGAAGAATGTAAAGATCGCAACATGTATCTGAAATATTCATCACGTAGGCAAAAATCTGAGCACTGGAAGGAATTGCTGAGCCCTTTAGTCGCTACTTACCTGTTTGTTCTTACCTCCTTGTCATTGGCCCTAAAATAGTGAAGAGTGTGGCTAGTCACAATATTTTGGTGACATAATATATCTCAGCAATCATGGATAGTATTCAACATTGTGACCTTACTCCTTTATATTATTTCCTTTGCTTTGGACGTGATATTGAGATACCTCTGAGTGAAATTATGCCTACATAATTTTCTAGTTATAAGCTTTTAATGTTATTTCCACTCATAACTAATTTTTGCTAACTAACCATCTGCTTCCAATGTGTCTCTGGACGAAGAGTATAGGTGATGTCTACTGTATTCTAGTCTTCATTCGTGGGCTAAAATAGAATGGCTGCAAATTGTTAGAGCTGATCATACATGGGCTCTTCCTGTTATTCTAGCTCTCAGCTAAATCTGAGACTGATATAATCAAACATAACTCCAGTGTAGTTGCATCTAGTAAAAATCAAATCTGCTTTTGGTCTGTTACCATGTGAGAGGGTATATGCGCATCATGCCCTTGGAAAGAACCTGTGACCTTCTGTTGCAATCTGGGCTAGCCACTCCATCACTGGGCACTGCTGGAAGCTATTAAATCTGCATTGCTTTATCTCAGTTAAATGTAGTTAAGTGAAGGGAAATTATTTTAACTGGCTGCTGTGTCAATAGAATTTCATAAAGCACTAGCTCCCAGCATTTCAGCTCTAACACTGTGCTCTGAAAAGTTGGGAAAATTGAAGCTTTAGAAAGAATTAAACCTTTGATTAAATGCATTAGTTTTTCAAAAAGAAAAGAAAGGTTGAATTCTCTTTCTGTACCCCAAGTTCTACACTTTAAATGGTATTTGTAATGTCCTTTTTTGTTAGGTCTATTTGCATTCTTCAGAATATGAAATTTCTTCATGGGATGAAAGCAATGCATTTTAACAAACACATTGTTCATTCCATTATGTTAGTAATTTATCATTACTAATACAATGATACAGAAACATGTAAGATCAGAAATAAATGTAGAAAGAATTATGAAAAATGTTTATTTAATGAAAACTACCCATGAAAAAATGAACTGCGGAGATCATGGATGGATATGGGAAGATTATGTATATGTGGAAAATGTGACACATTCAAATTTCTAAATCTACATTTTCCTAAATGCAGATTTACCAACCGAAGTCAGTAAAGCTTTTCACATATTTTAGCACCTAGAAGCAAGAAACAGAGGTACAGAAGTGTATCATGAGCATGGTAAAGACAGGTCTTAAGCTTGCTTCATGGCATATTTGTTTGTCTGCTTGTAATATGTATCAACCAGAAAAAATCCAGGTGTAGAAAAATCTAGGTTGTAGGAAAGATGTTTATTTGAAGGGGATTTTGCTGATTATAGAATTTATGAATTTTAACTGGAGTTTAAAGAAACTGACTCTGGAAGAAAGCATGTGTGGCAGGAAGAATTTTCTGAAAGGACTTGTGTCGTGGTCCATGAAACCACAGGTACAGTTTCCTAAACACCTGGTGGGCTGAGGCAGGGAACTGGGAGGGTTTCACTTACCACTTAGGGTCACGGGCAAGAGACCGACAGGACTCATGGAGAACAGTAGAACAGCTGAATTTATTAACTATTTACAACAAGAAGCAGGGCATTGAAAGAGAGAAACTGCATCTTACACAAAAGCACTTCTCCTCCACCCCTCCCTTCGTCCCAAGGCCCAAAGGCTTTGTTCTGTACCTCTTCCTCCCCCCACAGCGGCACATGGCATGGGGGGGAAATGGAGTTGCAGTCAATTCAAAGATGCCCTCTCTCTCCTGGTGATGATGTTCCAACGGGGCTTCAGTCCCCCGGCAACTCCTTCACTCCTGTGAGGCTCATAGCTTCGGTCCAAGGCTGTCTTCCTCCCTCGCAGGGAAGAATGGCGGGGCTTTCATTGACCGGAAGTGCTGTGCAGTTCCATTATCTCTCAAATCCCGCTCCTCTTCTCTGCCATCGGAGCTCTTCATCAGCTCCTGGGAAGAAGGGCTCCCGGATGAGCCATGGCGAGGGCTGGGCTACAGCATCTTGTTCACAGAAGCCCAGCAGGCGGTTGGGGGGGGGGGATGCCCTGCTCCCGGAGCCCTGCCGCATGGCGCCTCTCCCGACTGTGTGGCGCTTCCTCCCGCCCCCGCCAGAAGAAGGGGGGGGGTGGTCCTTCCTCAATATGTTATTCTCAGAGGCGCTGATTGGCTGATCCTGGCTTGGGGCGGGTCCGTCCTGAGCGGGGCCCTGCCTTCCAAGCAGTTTTTTACAAAAAACCTCCCTTCCCCCACCCTGTTACCAAATCCTTGGAGGGGCTGGGGGTAGCTCCTTAAGAGCCATTTAAAGAAATGGAGCCAACACCTTAACCCCTTCCTCACTGCCAGACAACCCATAACAACTTTGAGAGAAGATTTTCCTGTGGGGCAAGTGTGAATTTCTACTGTGGCAGGAGAATGTGAGGTGGGCAGGATGGTGAGGTTGTGGGGGGTAAAAGTCACACTGAGAGAAGGAGCTGAAGTGCATCTGTGACTTATTAAGTATGCCGCAACAGTGCACTCAGTTGGTCTATGCACCCCATCCCTTCTCCCTGCACAAGTCTTCCCCTTTCTACATTCAAAAGCCTCTCTTAAATCTCTCAGCTGCCAGCATGTATCAGAGGCAATGGATTTCTCTGCTACTCAGTCTCATTGGGCATAACACCGAACCTGCCGAAGCAATGTTCTGTGATAACTTCTAGCAATTTATGGTTTTACTGCTTTCCTGCTATGATAATTTTCCTTCATGATATTTGAAAACCCGTAACAGCCATTTGTGACTATAACCCTAATATGCCATCAATATGCCTATTTTCAGTTAACTGAAGCTACATCATGTAACTCATTTACTAGTAATACATTAATATCCATGCTGAATTTAAATGAGGTGAATAGCTTTGCTAATATCTGGTCCCCTAATATCTAAAACTTTTTTGAATACTGCTTCTGTTGAACCCAGTGAATACAAGATTGGAGTTTGTTTGTTAGGAAGCAAAAAGCACTACTTGTGTAGCTCTTTTCCTTTATGGAAAATAGGAAAGATAGTTAAAAGATTACTGGACACTGCTAAATATAGATGCATTAAGTTTTATGCTTGTAAAAAAGTTTCAGACAATCCCTTTAGTGTTCCATCACTACTCCATGAATGTCTGAGTGCACAATTTACTAATACAAATGAGCAATGATAAAGTGATTCAGTATTTTCTTTACTGATTTAACAAGGAGTGACATTAATCAGTGGTTCATTACATCTTTTAACACCAGAAAAAAAATAACTATTTTCTTTCTATTTTGATTTGAGAGAAGTGGTTCCTCATCACTATTATTGCCCTTTACCTCTGACAGCTAGAAATCCAGTCATTGTACTTTCCTTCTAGTTGTTTTTAGATTGGCTTCCTAATGAAATTAGATTCACCTGTATGCAGTCTGTCCATCCCTCTGTCAGTCTAGCCTCAAAGTAGAAAATGGTCCCTTGCACTTAGGAGTGTCAACACGTGGGAGCACTTCAGTGAGCCTAATGCAATGTAAACGTGCACTTCACCTTTCTAACGCTGACCTCCCTGTGTGGACAATCCTCGTATCTGTTCTGCCTCTCCGAGCCTCCAGATCCCTGAAGGCTTTCTCTAATGCAGAACTGACGGAGTTCTATAAGCATTTTGATTTCAGGATATTAAGAACTAATCCTTTTTTTTTTAATAAAAATAAAAAAGAAATAGTGCAGGCAGCCTAAAATACCGTATAGCCATTTCACTTAATATGTCTACTTGTTTAAAAAATTGACATTTCTTTAGGCCAGCCAACATAAAGGCCTACTATTAGGTTTGTACAGACTGATTTTTTCTTCTTTGAAATTCATACTTGTGTCAGCTTTTATGTCTACAATAAATTAGACCCAATGATACTGTCTGAGCAAAATAATCTTTTCTTCAGCTACAATAGGAGTATTAGAACTTTATACGTATCTAGTATAATTACTTGGAAATATATTGCAAAAATATTTTCTTTGTATGTCCTTCGGAAGAATAAAGCTACTTAGATTTGGTTGAACTCTATGAATGGAAAATGTAAAATAACAAAGTGCTTTTCCAATTTTCTAATCTTTAAGATTCCCTGTGTTTCTTCCAATTTTCTAATTCTTTAAGAGTCCCTGTGTTTCTCTGAAAATTACTCAAACCATTCAACATATTTTGTTACTAATCACAGAAAGGTAAAGTTAAAAGTGACCTCAGGAAGTCATCTAGTCCATCCTTGTCCAAAACAGAATCAGCCATATCCTTGTCATTCTTGATAGACATCTACATAGTTGACCTACAATACATCAAACTCCATAATCTTCCTGTGCAGTCTGTTTCCTAATCCCTTCCAGTAGAATGTGTTTTTTTCCTGCTTCCTGAACAAAACCTTTCTTATTTCAATGTAACTGCATTATCTCTGGTTGTATTAATCATATGATATGAAGAATAGGGTTTCTCTTCTGTTTTTAACACTTTTCCATTTATAAAGCCCCTCTTCAGCATCTTCCCCCCACCCATTTTTTTTGGCTCAACAATCACAATCTGTTCAATCTTTTCTCATAGATTGTATTTTCTAGATCAGTTTTTGTACTAAATACTTCCAAATAGATCCCTTTGCTTGGTGTACAGCACTCAAAACTGAACACATGATCATGCTTGAGCCATCACCGATTCTGAAAACTTAAGAAAAATGCCTGCTATTTTGCCAGTTGTACTGTTGCTCAGATATCTCAGTTCTTCATTCACCTTTTTCAGTGTAAAGTTGTTGACATATTCATTACTAACTCATCACTTTCCAGTTTAGCCCCAGGATCCTCTTCTGAAAAATTCCTACCGAACTGATATCCTTCCATGCTTGTGCAGCTGGGTACACCTGCCTGTCTGTAATACTTTTAACCTGTTCCTATTGCAAAGTCATCCTTTCTTTTCCAGACCACTCTTCAATCTATAAAACATAACTGAATTTTAATCCCACTCCCCAAGATACTTACAGTCTCTCCAGCTTTGTGGTGGCTGCAAATTTAATTAGCGCACCTTCTTTTCCATTGTTTAACAGTGTTGGACTTAGGTTAGAGAGATTGAAAGTAGACCAGACTATTCATTTTTTCTCTTTTAAAAATACCAGTCGGCTCTTTTTCAGTCCTCCAGCATCTCATCTGTCCTCCATAATTTTTCAAAGACCACTAAGCCTTCTGAGTCTGTTTTAATCAGCTAAGTCCCCTAAGATGAAGTTTATCAGCACAGATGATCTGAGAATACCCATATTATTTAAGCACTATGTAACCTTTCCTCTTCCTATTACAGAGTGAGATCTTATCCCTTTTTGCTGGTATTGTGTCTGCTTGCAGTTGATCTTTTCATGAAGGCTAATGCAAAAGAGGTATTAAATTGTTTTTATTATGTTATGAGTCTATAGATTACTCTCTTTGTTGAGTAGCAAACCAAAATTTTCCTTGATTTTCCTTTACATAAACGTAAATCGCTAATAAGCAATTTGCTAGATGAAGCAAGTGCTGTCAACCTGTATACAAACACAGAACAGGAAGAGATCTAAGTTACAAATTCCAGGCAACAGCAAGCAATGGCATCTTACAGTCATTTCATGTAGGCATCCAAGAGGTATCTGAAAGTCATTAGATTACTTGCTCTTGCTCTTCTTGTTGAAAGGTTGTTTCGAAGCCTGATGACTGTGATAGTCAGAACCATCTTCTAAGTTTCAGTCAAAATTTGCTCCTCACTACATCATACTGGTGTCTCATAACTGCCCTGTGCTTGATTCGTTCATCCAGAATTTCCTTTTATGAGGTTGCGAGATTATGGCAAAAATTTTTGTTCTATCACCTAAGTGAATTTAGCCCATGAGTTTTCTTTTAAGGGCACTCTCCCTCTGCAGTATTAAAAGTGAATATTCAACAGCCATTGAATTAAAAGTTTAACAGTAGAGCCATTTTTAATGCATGAAATATCATAACATTTTGAACTAACTGGATTTTTTTGTGTGAATTTCAGAAATACACGTCTCCTTTGTACAGTCTTTTGTGGGCCAAATTCTTAGCTGGCTTTCATCAGTGGTATGCTTCTTAAAATCGTGATTTACACTAATTTTTAATCTAACCTTAAGAGCATGTTGACCAAAAAATGCAATTACTTCTAACACAGGATGTTCAGACCTAGTTTATTGACAGAGGAGTTCATACTCTCAACAGACACTGGAGATGAAGATGAGCACTGAAAAGAAGCCTGCCATTGCTAACAGTGCACTTTGCAATTCTATCAACAGCTTCATAGTTTCACAAATTAGGAAACTTGGGCACCTCAGTAAAAAACAGAAGAGAGCACTTTTATGAAAACATTTCCAAAACTATGCTTCATTCACAGAAAATAAGGTCCAAGCTGGCATGCAGTGTTTAAAGCACCATACTGTTTCATAGCAAAGAAATGTCTAAATGATACTGTTATCTGCAGTAAAATTAAATTGAACTGCATTACCAATTTGTTGGCTGCTGGGATGAAACAGCATTATTCGTTCTAATACTTTCTTTTAACAGCTAAGAAGTCATTTGCAAAATAGTATTCCTTCCCAGTATATGGGTTGCTACAAATTGGAGTGCAGTAACACGGGTGCAAGTGTAGAAATAACAATTCTCTCAAAGGATCTTTTTCTGAGATATTGTGAGGACTGTGCAATTACACACATACTAAATGTTCATTTACTTCCACATTCTCAGCTCCTTCTACCTTGTGAATCTGCTGTGGCTTAGGAAGGCATCCCTCCAGCCTCCTTCCCCAGCTCTGTTCGGGTACACTAGTCTGCCGCAGAGGAGCTGAACACTGCCTCCGGCTGGAGACAAGTGCAGACTGTGGTGATAGCAAAGAGCTTCCAGGTAGGGTCATAAAAGGCCCAGGCAAGCTCCGGGAGGTGCCTTTGGTTACATTTTTTCCTTTTCCAGAGCTGGCAAGTTATGTTATCTTCAGAGAAGGGAAGGCCAAAGCTGGGCTTTTCTCTTCTGTTAGCCAGTGGAAGAGCAAAAGAAATGAAATTGCAGCTGACTCTTAAGATTGTGGGGAAGCCTTCTTTACTATGTTTCAGGTCATTATATCTGCAAGTAGAACCATAAATCTAACTGAGGTAATTCCAGATAAAAGCAAAATTAAAAGATTAATTTGAAAATCTAGAGACTGCTCCTACTTCTATTTTTTTTTAATCAGATAGAGTTCCATTCAGCTCAGTGCATGTGCACAGTGCCAATAAAACTTCAAGTGATAATTTGTAAAAGCCTCTTGCTATAAAAGAAATGCTGTGCATGAATGAACGTTTATAAAACTGTAGTAACTTAGCCAAGTTAAAATAGATTTACAACACAGAAAGTCAGGAATATTTCTAACTGATGTGCCAAATTATGGAAATTTTAAATTTCTATTTTTTTACTCTTCCTGGTGGAAATCTAGAACTACCCCAAGACTGATCCGCACTTTCTAGGTGTAACAAAAATGCATTTCTCCCCTCAGTTTTGTGTTCTTAAAAATATTGAAGCTGAATAACACAATACCACTTTTTTGACAACAAAAAAAAATTGTGTGCTTTGCTACAAGTGTTTTCAATTTCCTAAAGAACTTTTCTTTTACACAACAAAATGTACAAAATCAGTTGTTCAAAGCCATCACAAACATAAACTTTGTAACTCCCTTCAATTCACTTAAAACATAGGACATAATTGGAATTTTTAAGATCTAGCAGTCTTTGGATTTTTCCTGAGATTTTTGAAGGAATGGTTGTCTCATGAAAGCAGAGCTACAAAGACAAAGGTTAGAAGCTTGAGTGCAACATGCTTCCCACCTTAGTCTGAAAATAGACTGTAATGACAAAAAAAGCAAATGTGACAATTAACTAATTATAATATTGATAACAAACAGGTGACCTCCAATTCTATCTATCCAATAAAACTAATTGGAAATAACTCTTTAAAATTCTCTTTGTGTGAAAGTGTTTCCTGCCTAAAGCTGCTGTTTTAACAAGGTGCCAGATAATTCTTTAATTGTTTAGTTTTGTCATTAGTTAAGTAAGTTCAAAAATAATTCACAAATCTGAATGTTAGTCAAACAGGTAAACCGAATAGAAATATAAAGGGTATTTATAAATTAATAAATCATTAATATCTTGCATTTGTGCATTTTTTATTTGTTCATTATTGTTATACAAAAAGTAATATTTTGCAAGAACCTTTAAATCCTTTTAAAATTGCTTATAAATAAATACTTCTATGTTTGCAGAAATACAGATCTAAGAAAGTAATTTGAAGGAACATTTACCTAAGTTGAACATTCTGAGCTTAATCATAAGAAAATATGGACCTTTATTAATCTGTTTCTTAGCTACAAACATTTGGTAATTAAATGTCTCATTTGATAAATAGAAGAGTGGGGAAGAGTTGGTAAAACATTTTCAACTGACTTGCTGGTCAGAGCTTTGTAAGTTACCTAGAGAAGTTGATGATGGTGTTTCTGGTCAGGTACTTCTGATGCATTCGCTTACTTACCAGCAAAGTGATCCAGAATACAGAAAATTAAACTAAAGAAGATACTGCTTCTTTCCCACTCCAAACCTTTTTCAGCCATTCTTCAACCCAAAAGCTTTTTCTGTATTTTTCTCAAAATCAGTCTATCTATACTTCTACCAGTTGCAGGCATCAGGGTGGTTAAAGTTCCCCATGAGGACCAGTGTCTATGAATGTGAGGCTTCTTCCAGTTGTTCGAAGAGACCTCATCTACGTCCTCTTCCTGATCAGGAGGTCTGTAGCGGATACCAACAAGAGCAGACCATGTTGGTGTGCCCACTAACCTTTACCCACCAGCTCTTGACCAGCTACCGACCCATCCCAAGGCAGAGCTCCATCCATTCCAGCTGCTGTCTATCACATAAGCAGCAACTCTCTCTCCTGGCCTTTCCATCCTGCCCTTCCTGAAGAGCCTGTAACACTTCTTCCACTGTAACGCTCCAGTCGTGTGAGCCTTCCCACCACGTCTGACTTCTAACTCCTGTTTGTTCCCCATGCTGCACACATCAGTGTACATTACAGAGGAGCATTGCACACACCCAGTGGGCCAATTCTGGAGGACAAGCTTGAGAGGTTTCCCCATAAAGCTGTTCTGGAGGCACTTCTTTCTCTACTCATCATTCATTGCTGGTTCAGACAGGTATAAAGACTTCAATGAAGGCAGGCAATTATCCTTAATTTGTAATACTACTGAAAGGTGTATCTGTCCTTACCTTTCTTTTTTCCAAGTTGCATATTTGAGAATAAGCATCCAAATTCATCCTGAAACATTTCCATCTAAATGGTCTGTTTTATTCTGCTTAGGCCAAAATTACCTCCAGACATATGCCTTGCTCATCTCAGCTAAATTCTGCTAGCTCATGCTATATTAAAGTTCTGGAAATAAGTAACAGTAAAACTCCCTGTGAATATGTGTCCGGACTGAAAATTCACGCCACACCCTTAATGAGTTTCCAGGCGTGGGAGGATACAGTGTCACTAACGTATGTAAAGAAGAGCTCCTACCACACCAGGAGGAGGTTCAGTATGTTCCACAGCCATAGCCCAGCAGATGCTACTTTAACGTACAAACTCCCAAGCATTGCAGGAGAGCATTCTCGGGACACCAGCATGCTGCCCTGACCCTCTTTCTTCTGCTCTCACAGAATTAAAGGCTCCCACTGCTTGTATCATTCACAATCTAACACAAATCATCCTCTGGTTCAACTTTCTGAAATCTAGTTCCAGAGGAAAGAAGCATCTATTGCCCATATTCTGGACATGGATCCTACAGTTAGCTAGCAAAAAGTAACAGTTTGAACTAGGAAGGCCATATTTAATTTTTGTTTGTTTTTCTTATAATTGGGACAAGACCTAAACAGTGTTCATTTCTCATACATGGCTGCAAGGCATTGCTGGAGGGAACGCATCTAGTTCAGTATTTGATATGGCTTGTTGAAGAGCAATCTGGACAGTTAGAGATTAGCCAGCAAAATGCCAAGGCCCAATCGTGACAGAATATGAGCTGCAGGGGCAGATGTGGCTTCAGAGATGAACAAAGCACAAAGGACAAAAGTATTTAAGTCTGACAAAACTTCTTCATCTTTGAGCTAGTAATTGCTAAGCCTATTTTTCAATCTTTGCATGTAATAAACCCCATATTAATTAAATCTGTTATGCTGCTTTGGCAATCTAAGTAAAGCAGTAAGTGTTTCATGACAATTTTAGCTATCTTCATGCTTTTATTTTTGAGTTCATGACTTAGTGATTTTAATACTGTTAATATAAGAACTGAAGCCCACCTCGGGAAGGATCTGCTTCCTGTAACCCGAAAGGGAGTTGTTATAAGGAGCAATGTCCTTGGACAATTTCTGCATTAAAAAAAAAAACAACCCTCAAACCATCAGCATGAAAAATTTGGTTGAAAGAACATCTGTTTTCAAGGACTTCCTCAGTCATGCTGTTTCCCTTGCAGGGTAAGCTGGTGTATTCTGACTCCCTAGGTTGTGGTACTGCAACATTAAGAAAACCCTTCATGGTGGGCATCTGTTCAGTTGTAGTTCATACACTTGAAAGATATTCTAAACTCCGGAACTCATCAAGTAATTATTCCTTTACAATTTGCCTGGGAATTATTGAATTTAATATAGTTGTCACTAACTTTTTTTCTTATTATAGCTTGCTCCTAGCAAGTCTGGCCATGAGATATGCTAATATTTATATTGCTAAATAAAAAATATTTACTATTTGGAAAATAGTGAAGAGGTTAGTTTCATTCAGATTTACTGTATGGAGTTAAAACCAGTATGTTTTTTAAACTGTAATGATTACCATAGTTTATTCACCTAGTGTAAAGTTCTTATGATTTAATTTAAGCACAAAATATTAATTATTAAATACAAGAGTTAAAAATGCCAGGGAAATTGTGGTGGTTTTAAAATGTTGAGGGTATCGACGTAACTGGGGAAAAAAAATTTGCTGCTGCAAAATATGGAATTTAAGTGCAGTCCCATTGCCTGCTACAATATGCTGCAGGAGTTCCCTACAGCATTTCCTTTCTAGGGTTATTGCTTTAGGCTTGCCCTTCCCATGAAGATCTGAGAGCAATGAGGTTTCAAATAAAAAGAAAAATGAATTCCCTGCTTTTAATTGGTAAACTTATGCCAACACAACATGAAAAGGAATTAGTAAGTAGTCCAAAATGCTCTATGATAACTTTCTTTATTCAATTATGTATTTTTCATAGCTAGTGTCTTTAATTAAATTAGGAATATGTACAGCAGATTAATTAGCCCAACTAACATTCATATGTTATACATACTAGTTTCATAAACTGAGTTTCACAGGTTTTAAATTAACATATGTTCTACACAGTGTGTTTTAACGTCTAGAGTCTACTGTGACAATCCATATGCAGCATTTGTGTCAAAAAATACAAGGTAAACCATTTTAGCATTCATATTGTTATAGTAAGTTTACTATTTTCAGTTCTTGCTTCATTCACCAAGACACTACTGTTCTGTTGTATTGTGGGGGCCTTTTTGCTTTGTTTTTTTGTTTTGTTTTTGACATTCCTCTCAGGAACTGACTTATGCTGAATGTGTTTTTCAATGACAGAGAGATTGCTCCCTGGAGCCAATGCAAATTAAATCTGAAAACTAGAAATATATGGAAGAAATATCCAAAAGCACTTTGACTAGTCAGGGTACTGAATATTCTTTGAATATCTTACTGCATATTTTCTTACAGTCTACTACAATAAACCGGGCTTGAATGGTTTATGTTTAGTCTGTAGTTTTTCTGCTGCCTACCAATAGCAGTGCATGAAGTTCTATATTATTTCATATTGTAAGCATAATGTAACATGGCACATCCTAATGTTAAAGGCATGCAGCAATAACAAGCTACTGCAATACAGACAGGGAAACCTCCTACCTGGATATAATCCGACAGATGCAAGTTTACTCTGCCCAGCCTTAAACTGACGGGACGTGAGCCAGCTATAGTCAGGAAACCACATAAATGTGTTAGTACAGAGATTTCAGCAACAGTTAAGGGGCTGCAAACCAGAACCAGCTTTTGTCCATTAGGACTGGGGTGAGGCAAATCAAGCTTAGCTCTGTAAACATGTTGCTGTCATTACTGTGTCTACATGTAGTTATTTTCATTACTTGCATGCAGTCCGCATTTTTTTGTTAACTTTTATCTATTTCCTTATTTCCTTATTCCATGGTTTAAATAACATACCTGATGAAAATAACTATTCACAATTTTGTATTGATTTCACTGTAACTTTGTATTTTAAAGTAAATGAAGCCTTGTAAATTATTTTCTGTAAAATTAATGAAAACACTGAACTTCTTTCCAACATTGTAATGATATTAGCTTCCTCTTTTCATCATCTCTAGCACTGTAAGGAATCAAAACATGATTAATATGCCAAGTGCCATCCTCTATAAATACATACTGAAATATTCACAATAAGAAATACCATTTTCAAAGTTACAGGATGAACAAAATTGTAACCTTTTTCCATGCATACTTTTCTTCTATTTTTTAAATGTTAGTCTACAATTGTAATATAAATAAGATAATTTGGAAATGTTTCTATAGAATTCCTTGAGAGAAGCTATGCAGGCTAATGTGATACCTTCTCATGAGAAAGGTTGGTGAATATGACTTTTTGAAATTCCGTTTCATTCATCTGTAGGATACATTAGTGTAATTTTCCTTACAGTAAAATATCATGTTAGCTGGCTGTTTACTACTTTTAATTCCTCTCACTTCCCTCACTTCCTCTCACTTCTGCCAGCTATTTCAAAGAGGAGGTCAAACCAACATATCCTTGTGTCCCTAATACTTTCTCCTCTACCTCTCCTTCACCTATATCACAGGCTCTCTTTCATCCTTTAAAGGTACTGCTTGTCCCAGTAATTTCATGTACGGTTGCCATCTAACATTACTTAGACACAGACATACCTTTTCCTCTCTCTTCAGTTTCTTTCTTTCTTTTCTACACATTATAATACTGGTCTCAGCAAAACCAAAGTAAAAGCTCAGCTACTTTTGTCAGGGTCTTCTGTCTTGCACAATGTCCTTTTGACTTTTCTCTTTACACTCTTATCTTTTGTCAGTGCCTCACTCAATGGTCTATTCTTCACCCTTCTTTCACAGGAACCAAAGATTGTACCTTCTTCTCTTCATTCCTTGGCCCACTCTGTTTTACTGCCAGAGATTCACAAACCTTACTCTTCCATTCATTTAACTTTGGCTAATTCTGCGTTTTCCTGCTCTATTTTTCTATCATCCTTAAATTGCCAAAAGCCCAACTCTTCTTCAATCCAGTCATTCATTCTCTGCCTCCAAAGATGTAAACACCACTCGACTATACTTGCCTCTCACTCAGGTTAGTAATCTAGCTGTCAGCTGTAACTCTGCCCTCACTTTGAGACAAGAATCCTGAACAGATTCTAGTCTTTCAGGGACAAAGCCTTCCCTTAATGGACAGATGATAAATAAGGAAGAGAATTACACATTACCAACTGGCAGGTGATAAACCCATCTGTCCTGGGTCCAGCTGGGATAGGGTTAATTCCTCACAGAAGCTGGGAGGTGGGCATAGCCAAAGGGATATTCGATACCATGCCGATGTCATGCCCAGGATACAGGGGGAAGGTAGCCCGGAGAAGGGTCTCTTTTGCGAAGTCCTTGGTAGTGAGATATTAATTGTATCAGTGTTTTCCATTGTATTCTATATCTCGTCTTGTTGTTACATTCTCCTTTCTTTGGCTTTCCTCGTGTGGTATTATTAAAAATCCGTCGTTATCTCAACTCACGACGTTCCACTTTTTTTTCTTATCCTTCCCCATCTTACCGGGAGGGGGGGGGGGGGAGGGTTGTGACCACGTGGTAGTGCTGACCCAAGACACCATCAAAAATACAGCAAACAAGATTTGCAAAGGCAGTTCCTTCCAATTCCCAGCTGCTGCTGAGTTCCTCACTTTAGTGGTAGTTCATCAACATTGCCAATTGCTGGGACATTGTCTCCATGAGTGACAGAGGTTCCTGCCAAAAACTTGGTCCATCCCTTTTTCCTCATTTTAACCACAGGCTGCAAGCTGGCTAAGAGAAGAGTCCCCATATTTTTTCCTTCTTCTCTGTAAAAGTATATGAGAAATTCCAGTTTGATACTTCCCCACTCATTCCATGGAAAATGTAGAAGCCAATTTTTGGTACCAAGTTCACTGGTGTATAATTAAATTTATTGGGTTAAAGCAAATTAAATTTAAGTACAACAAAGAACAAACATAGATAGGAGGAGAACTATGCTTGTAAATGTTCTCTTTTTGAAGAATTGGAGATTTTGGTTGCAGATAGATACGAGTTGGATTCAGCAGGATCTTTGAAAGAATATATAGCATACTTTAACATAGGAATTTTTTAATCCTGAATACTCATCTTATTTTTAACCTGCACAGCTGTTTTAGAGTAGCTGTTTTTGTAAAGGTTTGTTTTGTTTTGCTAGTGTGCTGTTATATATGAATAGGTATGTATTCTGAGATTATTGAGTCAATTGAAATAAAATACTAATTATGTTGAGACACAGCTGCACTATATGTATAACAGACAGAATTGAATTTTTTTTTGCCTGTAAGAAACTCCCAGTGCAGTAAAATATCTGTAGACTAAACACATTTCTTAGAAATCAAAAGGAAAATAAAAATCAGTCCCATCCATTCCAGCTGTGGCCTAGAGAGACAATTTTGCAAAGTTCTAAAGGCGCTTTTTAACACCATGGCTCTTCTGGTTGTGTTGCTTAGCCTCCTCATCATGCTCTCATTTACAGGCCTGACATGACTGATTTCACCAGAAAAGTTATTCATTATTGGATGGCAGGAGATAAACCCATCAAAAGGTGTAACAAACAAATAAGAACTTATTTGAAAAGTGGCATTATCCTATTTCTGTCAGGAAGTGTGAGCAAATAGCCAAGAATTTATTGTATTTATGAAGAAAAAGACTGTTTGGAAGTAGAATTTTTTTTTTCTTCTTTTAAGGTCATTTCTTTAATCTGGCACGGCAGCATTGGATTCAATTTTTTATAAATGGTAGGTTTTATCAGGAATACGGTAAAGCATTTTATCAAGTTATCTTCCTCACATCAGTGACGTCAAACTAGAAGACTGGAAATTCTTTCCCCCTCTGGTTTCCAATAACATGTGTCAGTATTCGTAATCACGCATAGGTGGTGTCTTCACTCTTCTTGACCCTGCCCTGCAAGACAAGAAGTTTATAAGCATATGTATATAGCCATATATAAAGCATGCATGTACATTAGACAAACTATTTACTTTGTCTTCTTTTTTTAGTATGTTTTACTATATGTTCTAAACACAGTGTCCATCTATTTGATATTAAAAGAGCTGAAAAGACATCTGCACTCAACCCTGTCATTTACCTGAAGATGAATAAACTGAAAGACTGAGTATCCCTTCCTGCAGCACCGTTCAATTTATAGCAATGGTAGGTTTTGTTTAAACAATAACAGGTTTTATAAAGTCTACAGAAGTGCAACTTTGTTTGTTGACATCCTTCTACATTCAGCGAGGAATATCCATGTCTGAAGGTATGCATCACTATTGTGTGAATGTGGTTATCTGTCTCGCAGATACTCGCAGAAGCCAGGCAGTAATCCCAAGGAAATACCTTTTTTTTTTAATTAACAATTTTTATTAAGCCTTGTAGCCGTCTTGTAACCAACTTTGTCCCCATAAGGACTTTCTGCCTTCTCAAAGAAAAATAATTTTGCATTATTTCTACATGCGATTGAAGACCCTGGCCCTAAAGTCCTTTGGATGTGAATGGATTTTTGTACCCACAAGCCCAGATTTATCCCACAGCTTCTGGATTCTGGCCAGAAATATCCTCCATTCATGAGAAGGTGCTGAAGATACTTTTTAATAGTACACATCATAGATTTGGCATAATTTCTCTTTCAGTATTCTGCAGTTTGCGGTACAAAGCTTGTGATACACATACACATGCATACAGTGAAATAAAGACACTGAATTTTAGACTGGGCAATATTTTCTTTGGTTAGGACAGTACTTTTCTGATTAATGTTTTTAATTTTAAGCAATGTCTAATATCCACAATAATAAAAGTGGCAGTTCAGCTTATAATGAGGTAGGGATGTTTCTGAGAATACACAAGAGGTTTTTAAGACACTTCCAAAGTTTATGTTTACAGAACAGAAGCCCACAAATTAACCCAAATACATTTTTCTCATCTTTTACTATGCTCGTGTGTCTCTGGCTTTAATAATCTCAACACTGCGCCTATGAATAGTGCTCACACTTCCAAGGCTGTATTCCAGTTAAAATAGTAAACATTAAAAGTGTAAAATAATATTTGCAATTGACTGCAATGATAACTAGGAGAAAAGTAACACATACAGGACTACTAATGGTAAAATTTAATGAAAGTTAATTAAAAAATTATATATACTGAAAGAATGAAAGTAACCCATACATACACACCACTGTTTTTTAACTCCCACAACTTCAATGTGTGTCAGTGGTGCTGCTCTTCATACACAGAATCCAGACATCCCCATTTGGACCTGGTTTACACCTTTCTCTATTGACTCTCTTTTCTGGTGCTGGAGAAGAAGGGCTGCTTTTTGCCCTTTCGTGTTAGTCCTCAACCAATGTGGAGAAGCTCTGTTCTGTGAGGTGGAGCATGGGGTTGTCCTCACATATTCATCCCAGCCTCTGTGTCTGTCCAGTTCCAAGTGAGTGAGATCAATCTCCCGCAGTACAAAGAAGTGTCTCAAAACCAGTTGTCCAAAAAAAATTGCTGTTTAATACTGTTAGGTTTACAAAACCTAACGGTATCAGATGTTAGTCCTTTCTCAGCAGAATTCACAGACAATGTCAGGAAACAATAGCCTGCATCAGTGGAGACTGTACCTTGTGGAAGTAAAGGTATTAAATGTCGCGTGGACAGCAGCCTCGATCCCCATGCAGAAGTAAACATAAATAAACACCCACTGTGTTTTTTCTTTTTTCCCTGGCTGACCTCCACTGTTGTAGCTGAGCTTTCCTCTTGCAATATTTGCCAGGTTATATAAAAAAGATATGCCTCCTGGCTGAAATGATGAAACATAAAGCCTGTTCTCAGGCTGTGGAAGTCTGATGGATGTGAAACAGCTGGCGGTCTGCAGCTGATCTCTGAAAGGAAATCTGAGCGCTGCAATTGGTCCTATGGTTAAAAGTAAAAGATGAATAAATTTTTCTGCTTTAGACTGATGTATAGAAATCTGCACAATGTAAATTTGCCGATTCAGATATTTTTAAGAACATATATAGAGATGATTTATTGGAGTGGAACATTGGAATTGGGTATTTTCTGGTAAATCAAACTGTCATTTGACATACAAAGGGGGCAATATATTAAAAAATATAATATTTTTTGCTTTTTAAATATCTGGCATCTGAGTAGCCTGTGCTGCAAATAACCGAGGTATGCAGATCTTACCAGAAAAAAAGTACAAAGTAACCAAGAAAGAAGAGTTGAGAGCAAAACATTTGATATGAAGAGGACAGAAACTGGAAATCTGTGATGCAGCCAAGTGGCCAGAGAAAATGAGGAAGAGCTACAAAAGAAAGCAAGAAATTACTGTCACTGGCAGTGGACAGCGGGCACAAAAGCCAAGCAAAGACGGCATTGAGATGCACTGGATACAAATACATAGTACTGGCTGGTTTATCTAACAAGAGATACACAATTTTCCCATGAGGTTGATTTCACAGAAGAAACAAAGTGAGAGTATGTTATCATGGAATGTACTAGACATGAAAAGCTTAGCTTTAAGAGCAACTAAAATGATTCATGAAGTAATTGGGCAGAGGTAGGACTGCTTTTTCTAAGGGGAAAAAGTTGGTCACATGACAAAAAGAGGGAGAACAAAAATATTAGTTGAGGAATCACAGACTGTGGAAGAAATAAAGATAAAATTAAATCATTTTAGATTAATTCTGAGACTATTTCAGACTATTCAGATAGGTAAAAAGCAGGCTAGGAATTTAGAATTCTTGACAAATAATTTACCTCACTGGACAGAGAAGACTGTAAAAGAGAGACAGATCAGGTAAAATCAGCGTTCTGCTGAAGTCAGTGTCCAAAATCTTCAACAAAGCCAGGATTTCACTCCAAGGACACATAAGCATGCAGAACAATTTGTTAGAAATAAATTAGCAGATAGCATCCTAATGAGCTAATGGAGAGGTGAAAATGGTTTGGAAGTTTAGAGGCAGGAAAGACAATAACCTTGAAGTAGAAACTTCAGAATACTGATCCCAAGGCTCAGAAAAGTAGCCTGTTTTCCTGGTGGTATGTAATTATGATTTGACACCAATGAAATTGATAAATGGAGATTTACAATTATTTTTGTTTCATGTTTCAAGCTGAATACATATTCAGTATATACAGATAGGTGAGTTCTGCATGTGTGTGTATATTTAGCAAATTTAAATAAGGGCTGATATTTAAGTAGGCATTACAGTAGACCTCAGTTAAAAATCACTCATGCCTCAGAGCTTATAGAAATCATTTATGTGCAGATTTAGAGCACAGTTGCAGAAATCGTCTTTTTCAAAAAATTCTAAAAAGCAGAACTGTACTATAAAAAGTTAAATATATTATACTTGCTATTTTTGTTTAGTCAGAATAAATTGGCTGGTAAATAGCAGAATCTCTAAAAGTCTCATGATCTGCAGATACACTAAAGGACCTGGGGATCCTACGTGGAACATACATAAAGTGCAGACACCTCTCTACAATCATGACCTGCAAAGTCCCTTTTCAGACAAGTCAAATCTTGCCAAAATTTCAGCTCTCTAGAATCTTCTGGTTTGGTTTTGGACTTACTCATAGTAATCTCACCATTTCAGATGTGAGAAGCTTCACAATCTTCCAACTTAATAATTCTTCCTATTTCTCTTGAAATAATCCAGTAGATAAACTCGGGCCTCAAAATGCAGATGCAGCCACATCTTTCATTCAGTGATGTACTTCCATGACTTGCACACCAATTTCCTATAGATAATTGAATTTTAGTTGATTTGTATCAAGGTTTTATCAGGAGCTCACCCGTTTTGATGATGGACACCCAGGAAAGAGTTGCTAGGAGCACCTTTGTTGGAAGAATGGGTTCTGTGTCTGTTAAAGCATGACACTGGATTAAGGATTTCCGACAGTATTTCTCTTCTATGGATTCCATGTGCTACCACGGTACATATTCTTGAGAGGACAGGAGTAGGGGCTCTTTCTTTTGTCTAGCTGTCTAACTTCATGAGACATTTAGGAGTGCCTTGTTTTGAGAAACTTTATCTTCCTGCCAAAATGGTTAAAATTAGCCTACAAATTCAAAAGGTGGAGTAGGTGGAGACCAGAAGAGAAGTATATAGATAGTACAATCACAAAAAAAATAATTCCATGTAATTTATTTAATCATATTTATAAGCAGAAAATTCATCCCATCACAAAGAAAGTAGAAGATCGTCAGTCTCACCTCTGTGCCTGGCAAGATCATGGAACAAATCCCCCTGGAATCTATGCTAAGGCACATGGAAAACAAGCAGGTGATTGGTGACAACCAACACGGCTTTACCAAGGGAAAATTGTGCCTGATGAATTTGGTGGCCTTCTACGACAGGGCTACAGTGCTGGTGGATAGAGGAAGGGCAACTGACATCATCTACCTGGACTTGTGCAAAGCCTTTGACACAGTCCCACATGATATCCTTGTCTCTAAGTTGGAGGGACGTGGATTTGATGGAAGGACCACTCGCTGGATAAGGAACTGGCTAGATGTCTGCACTCAAAGAGTTGTGGTCAATGGGTCAATGTCCAAGTGGAGACCAGTGACAAGTGGTGTTCCGCAGGGGTCGGTACTGGGACCAGTGTTGTTTAACATCTTTGTAGGAGACATGGACACTGGGATGGAGTGCACCCTCAGCAAGTTTGCTGATGACACCAAGCTGTGTGGTGTGATGGACACGCTGGAGGAAAGGGATGCCATCCAGAGGGACCTTGACAGGCTGGAGAGGTGGGCCAATGCAAACCTCATGAAATTTAACAAGGCCAAGTGCAAGGTCCTGCACAGGGGTCGAGGCAACCCCAAGCACAAATACAGGCTGGGCGGAGAATGAATAGAGAGCAGCTCTGAGGAGAAGACTTGGGGGTATTGGTGGATGACAAACTGAACATGAGCTGGCAGTGTGCGCTTGCAGTGCAGAAAGCCAACCATGTCCTGGGCTGCATCAAAAGAAGCATTAGCAGCAGGTCAAAGGAGGTGATTCTCCCCCTCTACTCTGCTCTCATGAGACCCCACCTGGAGTACTGTGTTCAGATGTGGGGCCCCCAACATAAAAAAGACATGGACCTGTTGGAGAGAGTCCAGAGGAGAGTCACAAAATTAATCAAAGGGCTGGAGCACCTCCCCTATGAGGACAGGCTGAAAGAGTTGGGGTTGTTCAGCCTGGAGAAGAGAAGGCTCCGAGGAGACTTAATAGCAGCCTTCCAGTACCTGAAGGGGGCCTACAGGAGAGATGGGGAGGCACTCTTTATCGGGGAGTGTAGCAAGAGGACAAGGGGTAATGGGTATAAGATGAAAGATGGTAGATTTAGACTAGACATTAGGAAGAAATTTTTCACTATGAGGGTGGTGAGACACTGGAACAGGTTGCCCAAGGAAGCTGTGGATGCTGCATCCCTGACCTGGTTCAAGGCCAGGCTGTGAATGAGGCTTTGAGCAATGTGGGCTAGTGGAGGGTGTCCCTGCCCATGGCAGGGGGGTAGGAACTTGATGATCATTAAGGTCCTTTCCAACGCTAGCCATTCCATGATTCTATGACTTTTTTTTTTTTAATAAAGTGGGGTTTTTTGAGCATAGTTCTGTAATCCCTGTTTTCTTAATGGAAAAAATGAGAGACTGACTGCCAGCTGCAGCATGAGTGCCCTGTCTGTTCTATGCATGTTGTGTTTATAGCTGTGTTTAACTTATAATTATTGCTTCTTTAATTTTTAAAAGAAGCTATAATATGATGTTGTGGTGGGTTAGCCCTTGGCTGGAGGCCAAACCGCACACACCCGCTCACACAGTCCCCGCCCCCACCCAATGATAAGGGAGAGAATTAAAGAGGTAAATGGCAAAGAGGACTCATGGGTTGAGATAAGGACAATTTAATAACTAAACTACAATAATATTGGAAATAATACTATATACAAATATGCAATGTGATACACAGTGATACTGCCCCTCCCCACCTGATGACCAAAGGCCCAGCCCACTCCCGGTGAACGACCCCGGAGGAGGGAGGGAATGGGTGGTACACAATGATACTGCCCCCACCCGATGACCAAAAGCCCAGCCCACTCCTGGCCAACGACCACGGAGGGGG
>WKFP01015432.1:3054435-3065766 GCA_011057875.1 Pterocles orientalis | reverse complement strand
CCCGGTTACTTTTTTCTAAGATTCACATCAGTGGCGAGCTTTTACAGATAGGGTTGCTCAGAGTCCAGGAAATCTTTGTGCTCTGGTGACTGCGTTGCTTTGCCCCACGTTTCCACCCAAAGTTACTCACAATGCAGCAGAGACAGCTGCAGGGAGTATTTGTTAAATTTTTACAGTATAGAGCTTGGCATGTTAAGTTAAATAACTAATGAGAGGAGACTTGCTCTACTGCAGGAGGGTATAAACTGGGGAGTCTGAAATGCTCCTTTCGGCTGTGGGTTCTTCCCAGCAGACCATCACACCCTCCGAGACACTTCCTGCAGAGTCACCAGGCGGGCAGTTGAGGCAGCTGATGTCCTGAAATGCCTCAGGAAAACTAAGCAGAGTACAATCCTCAAAGCTCGTTGAGCATTTCCAGAGGGACATGCTGATAGTATACATTTTTGCAAACCTATGAAGTAGAGCTGAAAATAAGCATGTTTTAATCAAAAGACTCGTAGTAATGATTTGCATGTCCGTGAATTGCAGCCAGTTTAAACACATTAATAGACTGAACTTTGATTGTTGTGAATACTGAACACATTCTCATTTATATTGTTTGCTTGAAAATCATTATTACTTTGCCTATAATTGCCATAATTTATCACATGGTTAAAATTTGCCAGTAATGCAATACTGTTTGTCTACAGTTCTACTCTAATTGCAGATAATTAATTATTCACTTTGCTCAAATGCTCACTGCCTTTAACATACACTTAAATATAAATATAAAAATACTGCTTCAATTAGAATATAAACATTATCTGCTTAACTTCTTATATCAGTTATAATTCTGCTTTCTTAGAGTGAAGGATTGGTGGAAGTATTAAAACAGTAGATCATGACTTTGTAAATGATGAGGGAGGAATTCCTATTCTCAGTTTCTATACACTTGAGTGTACTTACAGAGCTGTGTAACCAGGTAAATTGTAGTGTGTGAGGTGACAGCTTATAAGGAGGAATAAACAAAAAATCTGGTTTAAGATATCAGTAATCTTATTGCTACCTGTTAAAAAATACAGTCTTTGTTGTCCTGAGGCTGAAGGAGGGAGGGCCACAACTCTGACACAAAAACATGGCTAATGAAAGCCTGGCTTACAGCACTGTCAGATCCATGGTTTTGCCCTTTCTGGTGAAGGGGTCTAGTGCAGCAGTAGAGAAAGCAAAGCACTTAATACTTTATCAGTGCATCAGCATGAAGAAATAAGACTGTATGATTTAACTCAAAATTACACCTTTAAATGCAATTTATAACACCATGCTTAGAAAGAACCAAGTGATAGTCTAACCAGAAGAAAATCATAGCATCAAAATATAAAACATTTTCCTGAAATCAACTATCTCCAGAACTTAGAAGTCTTTTGTACTTACTATAATCCAACATAGATCTGCTATTCCTGGTGCATATGTATATACATATGTATGTATGTGTACATTTCTAGACCTGCAATCTGGAATAAGCTTGAGAGTCTATCCAGTCTGGATTTAGTATGCTATATATCAATAATTAGTTTGCATTACTAGCGTGTCTCGGGCATTACTAAGAAGGGGTGTTGCAAGAGAGCTAGTCAGCAAAGTTGGGGGGGGGGGCAGCTTATTAGCTTAAAAATACAAAAAAAAATTATATGTATTTTATAATAATTATTTGAGAGCAATACTAATTGAAGAAAATAGTTTAATGGACTTATAAATGGATAGGACCAAACTGCACCTCCAAGATGATTGCAGCTTGCTAAGGATTCAGAATGCCATCCCATTTTAATTCTCAGTATGAATCAAGATTGTATTGTACAGTACATAAATGATTTTCCTCGGCTTTTTAAAAGGCAGTATGTATTAATATTTTAAACTGAAGTAATTGCTTCTCGTTCAGCAATGGGTTTCATTTATGAGTGTTTATCCCTAGCAAATGGAAAGTATGGTTAATCTAAGTTAAAAATGGATTCTTTAAATAGCTCTAATTACATTCTGTTTATATTTGTATGTTTTAGACACTTAAGATTTAATCGTTAGCAGTTCTAACAAACCATAATGTTTATTAGCTGGTTCTAAATTATTGTAGTTCAATGAGAAAATAAATGATGATTTGTCTACTATAGAGCATTGTAAATGAAAGATGGACTAACACAGAAAAGAGAAATTATATATTATATAATTTGATTTTTATATTAGAAACACAGTCAGAATGGAAGAAAGCTTGAAAAAAGAAAAGGAACAGCTTCCATTTCTCATTTCACTTATATAGATTCTTTGTAATTTTGCATGTTTGCTTGTTTGAATCAAAACTTTAGAGTGTTATTGTGCTTTTAACTTTATGTTGCATCAATCATAACATTTTTTTACTAGATACTGGCACTCTCTTAAACGCTATTAACTGTACACTCCCAAATCATAGCTTATAAACTAGATTTACAGCAGCAACTGAAATAACTATTAGCAATTATACAGTATTGAACGGATCAGGTAAAAAATTATTACCAAAGCCTCTATTTTATTATCTGGCATAAATACCGTGCAAGTAGGGAGATGTGTTCTTTGATAACCTGGAAAAGTCTTGAGTTCTTTTAACTAGAAAGTAATGAATCCAAAATGAAAATGAGTCTGAATTGTATTGGTGTTAGTTATCTCTAAGCATTCATGGTAGAGTTCTGCTGTTCAGGGTAATACTGCAACCAAAACCTGGTTACTTGAACACATGGAGCCAGATTCCCTGATTGGCTTCTCAATGTTCTTGTGATTTCTGGAAACAGGTTAGAAGAAGGATATTTCAGTATATGCTTGCCTGGCAGTGCTACAAAAGATTGGGCTGTTCAGGATTATCAGAATACCCTGCCAAGAAATGCCTGACATGCTATGTATGATCCCAGGAAGATGGGGGTGAGCAGGCAGGGTGTGCCAGCTCCGGATCAGCAGAATTGTTCTTCCATAAGGAGAGTTGTCAGCAGTCATCAGAGTTGTATTTTCCTTTTCAATTCTAGTTGATATAACTGAATTCCATCAGTCTAAAAATGGGCAGTGGTACGATATATTTGTTTAAAGTTTTCAACTGATTTTCTGTGGATATGAAGTCTTGCAGTCACATTATGCACTTGTGCATTTCCATCTGCTTCTCTCCCACCTCCTCAATGACTTTGAAACACGAGTGCTTCAACTAAATTTAACAGGGGCTCGAGGTCTCAAAAATAAGTATGTTCTTGCAAGCTCCATGGAAAAAGAACACATATAACCTCTGAGTACCCCATTAGAGAGAAAACAGACGAGAGATCAATCCCAGTTAGACATTGCAGAGTCCATGTGGGGAAAGAAAACTATTGGAAACCTCCTAACTGCAGGAAAACCTTCAGAGTTTCCACCTTCTTAAACAGCTAAATCAACTGCAAGTCATAGTCACATTGGATAGGTTGTTCAATCAACCTTACGGAGATTTCCACATTAGTAGTAGAATATAAAATTAATTTACACAAATTTATTTTGCTTTAGTTTCCCCTAATAAAATGGTAAAGTTCTGATTGTAAAATAAGAGTTTGCCCTTGTGTATATGAATAATCTTGCTTTTCTTACTGGAAGTTGACTGTGACAGGGAATTGTCTGTTCCTAAAAGAAGTGCTGTCAGAATTTAAATAATGTAGGTTTAGTTACTTAGGGTTTGCTTATTCTCTCTCACAGAAAAGATTAAGAGAAGGCAGCATTACTGAAGTGATTAGATTGTGTCCTCTTCCCCTGTAGTGAGAGAGATTTTTATTTGCAATGAAGAGGAAAATTCAGACAAGATTCCTTTACAAAGATGACAACAGTTGCACAGCTGGAAGAGCTCAGCTTTGCTCCTGTAAATAAACATTTTTTGTAGAGTAGGACATTGTATATGGTTCTTAAATTTATCTTTGAATCTGGTTGCCAGATATCTAAACTAGATGCCAGCATCTCCCGAATATGAAAGCCTCAACCTTGCTCAAACCTGATTTTAGAAATTTCTTCCTCCTTTAGACCTCAGAATTTTTTTCCCATTATAGTGAAAGTAAAATCTTTCCAGCTTTAAAGAAAGACATGGAATGTGAAAGGTTTGGTCATGGAAAGCATCACCTCCTGCTCAGGCAGACTCTGGCCAATAAATTGCTAGAGGCTAACCCAGGCTTCTGGAAAAGTATTTCAATACATCTGCCCTATGTTTATGCTCTTCCAGAAGTGTTTGTTGTTGGCCACTGTTGGAGGCAGAATGTTGGATTACGTCAAGCGTTAGTCTAACTCATTGCACCTGATTATCTATTATATTTCATGATCAGTATCTCAAAGTCTCTCTCTTCATTTTGCTTTCTGAATAATTCTAATGAGTTATATTCCAGACCTTCTTACAGAAGATGAAATCAAGAATTTTAACCTAGTGCAAATCCCTTAAACAACAGTTCTTCATTATTGGAGGGATGGTCTTTCTCAATCTATTCATGATGGAACTGTTCTATTTTGTAAAAATAGTTATCGTAATAAAGAGAGAAAACTGATTGCCTTGGTGGGCAGAGTACTCAGTTGAGGTGTTTGGTCTGATTTAGGGAAAGAAAGGACTTGCCAGATGGTTGGCATAATCATTGGCCTCTTTTATGGTTTTGACAATCAATCCCATTCTTAGAAATTTTTTAGTTGACATTGGGTCGGGTTCCCTGGCACGGGTGATAGTTGTTTTTCCAATACAGCCAAGGTGCAGTTTTCAAAGCCTCAGAAGAAACGTAAAAATCACTTGGGCTTTACTGTAATTTATTCAGGAAAAAATTAAAAAGGATTGACTAAGATTAAAGGTCTTAACTCTATGAAAGCATGTAAGGGAAGAAGGAAACTTCTTGAATCCTGTGAAAACATTGTAAAGAGGTGCCCCTGCACGTATTTCTAGGGTGACCTCATGAAAAAAGGAAAGATGGCAAAGAATTTGAAGCTGAGTTGTGTATGCCATTTAGGTTAATTTCTGTGAAAAGCCTAAATGGATATAAAATAAACAGAACAAAACAAAGCTAGCAGTTATCACACAGTATTCTTATGTCTCTCTGTATTTATATCTAATACATACTGAATATCATCTAGAAAGAGACATTTTTGAGATCAGGATTGCACTGTTCCCCTTTATATTTTTTTAAGACAAGTTCTGTATGCCCAAAGTCATATTTTAAGGTCTATCTTCTGTGCTATTGCCCCTAACGACCTAATGACTCATGGATTCTGTATTGACTCACATGATGACACTTTACCATGATGATATGCTTCTTCGACCTACCTTGGAAGTTAGCTCACTATAGATTTAGAAGAGAAGATCAAATAGATTTAAATGTATTTGTATGCCCTATGAATCTGGTGATGTTTTCCTCTTTTGTTTTGCAAATACGACATTTGCTTTCCAGTCCCCTAGCTTGAATAGATTTTGCAGTTTGAGAAACGCAGGGAGAAAAATATGGCAGTACCCCTTACCACTTCCCACTTTTTTTGTTGTTCTTTTAATTTGCCTTATGTTTTACAATCAAGTCTTTCATCACCGAGATTAGAAATTGCTAAAAACTCTTCATTTTGACTGAACAGGCTCTACTATGCCAGAATTATTTGCCTTTTAAAATAGTTAATTGCATACAGTTAGTATTCCTTGACATATTTGCCTGCATTCTTCAAATTCTGAGTGAAAACTGTTCCAAGACAAAGACTTATTTTTGGCATTTTAGAAAGCTGTTCAGATAGTGCATCAATAACATCTCAGCAGGTGGAGGTCCCATATGATTCCACCATTCAAGAGAACTTCTTTCATATGTGATTAATTCCAGGGCCCATTTAATCCGTCACATTATGGTGGTCAATTTGGGACATCTGTGCTGATGAAAATGACTTTTGATTGTACCTAGATGGCTTTTACATGCAGTACTCCATACTGGTTTACTCTCCCGTTCAAAGTGAGATAAAATAGCATTCATTTTCTGGATAGGGCTTTTTTATCCTGGCTAGCTAATCAGCATGTATATGTCTTACATTGAATTATCTGGTTTCTAATCCCTGATTGAGGAATACTCCTAGATATTTCTAGGTATTTGGCTTTTAAAAATTAGACCAGTGGCATTTTGATTTTATTTATCATTACTTTTTCTATGGTACATATTAACATGCATCTCTGTATTAATAAACAAATAATCCATCATATATGTATATTGTCTCACCTAAGCAGGTACATATGCAGAAAAACAGATGCTCTGCCCAGAGAATTTAGTAGGTTCTGTATTAGAAATGGACTACGTGAAGATAGTATTCTTAAAAGCCAGTGTGTGTTAGAGAGTTTACATTGTTCCTTACTTCCTAAACTCTGAAATTCACCTTTGAAACTGATTTTCAATGTGCTGGCCATCTGGGTGTGAACTAAATTGCTATCTCAGCCAAAAGCTGGACTGTAAAATGACTCAGGATTAAGGCCTGGGTGACTAGCTGATAGAATGATGCAGTCTATCTTAACTGGTAGATTCAGCTGATAACACTCAAAAAAAAAAAGGAAAGTAGATGTGGACTTAATTTACAGCTTATTGTATCTAGTAGCAATTCTCACACTCTTTTGCCAAAGGATTCTTACAGTCTCTCAGGCTTCTAAACAAATCATAATTCTGGTTGCCACTCTGTGTAAGGATTAGGAAGAGAGAGGAGAAAGAGAAGAGGGTTTGATGATACCTTTTCTAATATAGTAGGGGAATTTGTAGTGTTATGATAATCTTTATTTAATATTTTAGACATAAAAATCAGGTATTGCAAATTAATAAAAAATTATTTGTGTATTTAGTTGTTCTAAAAAACTCTAAGCTAAATTGAAAGACTAACATTTTATAAGGTCATGATGTCTGGAAAGTGTGAAAAAAATCATGGAAATGTAAACTTTAAGGTTTTGGGGAAAAGCTGAAATAAGAAAATGCTCAGAGAAGTCTATTAAGGTTGTGGGAGTTTTTTAGTTGCTATCCTTGGGTTGACAAACTGTAGTGGAATGCAGGAATTCCGTGTCAAGTATAGTTACTAACACTACTTTGAAAATGGTTATTGCGTACAGTTGCGTTGTTTTATAGTAATTTGAAATGTGAGACATTAATATCTTGATTGCAGATGTTGATGGTTACTTAGTATCTCTAAATTTTGTTGTTATTTCCATTTATACAAAAATGAATATCTGGGAACTCTTTTTACTTCTAATTTTGTTTTTCAGACTCTGAAATGAACCACCTAAAGTTATGACAGAAGTTAAAGCAGTGCTTATTAAGTCCTATGACCATAGTCCATAAAATATCATTTATATTTTTCATATTCACTGATAGAGATTAACACTTGAGACAAATATGATGCAGATCTCAATTACTATTCAAATTTCTACAGTTTTGAAGAACAGCATTGCTTAAAAAAATACATGCAAAAACTCTTGCTGAAAAGATCACCAATTATCAACCGTAGTGCACAAAAGGGAGTCAATCCTTCAAAAAAAAAAGTGAAAAGGTGCAAGGGAAGAAAAAGAAATGTGAACATTAACACTTTCTAAAATTTTTTTTTTCTTACAGAATCACAGAAATTACTTGTAATTTACCATTTTGCACTGTGGAATGTTTTAGCGAACTACATTCTTTGCAGTGAAGCCCCAACCAGATAGAAAGTGTTTTAAAACATTGGTTTCTTTTCTTTTTTAAACAGTAGAATGCGTCACCACATGCAGTTTTCTTTTACTGATTACAGTACATTTGTTTCAGTCTCCACATTTGAGAAGAAAAATTGTTTAGCAACACAGTTTGTTATGGTCACTGACTGAGATCAAGAAACTCCTCTGCTTCCAGTTCTTCCCCATTACATACTAGGCTGCCTGAATGAGTGGAAGACAGAAGAACTTGACCGTAGTTTTTTTGGCATTTGGGAATCCAACTGAAAAGTCAAATATATCATTATACAAATGGATTTCCAGGAGGAAAGAGGGGACCTTCCTTTGAATTTCTTTGAATCTTTAATCACACTCTTCCTTGCTCATCACACTTCTTGGAGGGATGTCCTGTCTTAGAGTTTAGACAGGCCCTTAAGTCAATCTTTCAGCAAGTATACTGGCTTGAGCTTATTAATTTTGTTTTAAACCATATATAGAAGTGTGTTACCTTGCCTGTGAAATTCAGTAATCTTCATAAAAATCAATATCAGAACTGTACCATGGAGGTAAATTTTTTTAAATATTTGAACAAGAGGGTTTTCTGTGTATCTAAAAGCCAAAAGGAACACCTCTTTGTTGATCTCTTGAATATTTGAAGCTATTGTCTATTTAGGCTTGTGTTTAACCCGACAATTTTTCTGGCTAAAACAGTTTTGCAGGTACAGCTTGTATTTTTGCACTGAGAACATAGCACATTGTCCTGCTGTTCACTTTACTATCTGGTTTACTGATACCTCTTTTTTAACTGTCAATGACCATTACAGCTTATTTACATTAAGATGATGAAAAGTTTATTTTAGTAGGTGCTGTCTTAAGACCCATGAAATATTCTACCTTTTAAGTCCCCTTTTGACCTCTCAGATGGCACCTGAGAATCAAGAAAATTCAAGGAATGTAGACTCTCAATAACTGATTTTTTTAAAATCAATTTTTACTTTAAACAGAGAATGTGATGCACAAATAAAGATCAGTGTAATGCAGATATTATATGGAAGGTGAATGTGTTAGATTGCATGGAATTAATGCTTTTTAGGATTGGGGGGATAATAAGGAAAATAAAAACAGAAGGTGGAGTTAGGCACCTATGTTTAAAACTGAAAATGTACTTCTGAGAATGCTGATAGGAAATTAAGCCATAAGGGAATGTCTCGTTTAACTAAATTCAGAAAGTAAGTTTCAGAGGTTGCTGGGTGTCTGCAGATCAGAAGTTTTCTCACGAAAAGAGGTTAAATGCCAGATGAATCATAGTCTCAGTTCAGAAACCTTATCACCAATATAAAATCATCCTAATCCATTATTAAATTAAATTATCCCAAAGTAATGAATATATCCCAAAGACAATATAAAGTTGTCCTAGTCAAAAATCAAATTCATCTATTAGCAAGTTTGTAATAGCTGGCTTTTTGCCTTTTCTCTTTTAAATTACCAGCTCATTTCTGGTAGTCTTTTCATCTGTGATGTGTCTTGGTCATCTTCCTTTTACTGTAATTAAGGTAAGCTGGGTAATTGTGCCCAACAGTTGTCCCTTATAATTGTTAAGGTAATAACATGTGTTATCTTGTTCCATCTCTTAATATAGTCCTGTATTGATTCCTGTGTTATCTGAAGCTAAGCAATGGATGCAGGCCTTCTGAAAGGCTGAAGATTAAATGAGAGGTGCTGAGACCTGTATCTTTCTGTTTCTATCCTGTAATGATAAATTCTTCACCAAGACTGAGGAATTGATACCTTGGTGGGCGTGAACATCTTCTGACTATCTCCTCTCTGCAATCCCTCATCTCCGATTAACATTTTGCTTTCTTAACCCATACTCTTCAGGACTTTCCCTTCAGGATATTATCTCTGTCTCAGAGTAGCTGCTAAAACTCCCCTGTTTCAACTCCTGGACGCCGAGTTAGACGTTTGGCCATATAGTATGATCTACCTTAGGCATTTGGCCATGTGGCCTGATCTGCCTTAGTCATCTAAAAGACGTTAAGTGTTCCGATGCTGGATGTATCTCACAGACAAGTCAGGTTTAAACAGCAGACCAAATAATATTATTTTGACACAGTGACATTTACTTCAATTTTACTAAAGGCATTATAGATGACTCAGTGCAAGTTAACAGGTAGGCTAATCTGTTTCACCGTGGATTATTTTAAAATATAATGCATAATTTATTATAAAATGAAAAACTATTTTTTATTTCAAAAATTAAAATTGAGTCATCCATTTCACAAATACCAGCATGGGAGGTGTGGGAACAATTACAATTTTCTTTAATCTCGATCCATTAATTTGACAAAAGTAAAGTTATACGTATTCTTACAAATCTTTGTTATCTAACCAACTGCATCTGTTTTCCTGAATGGTTTAATTTCATACAAACAGATGAATACTATATAAATCTTAATTTTGCATGATCTGAAAAAAAAAAAGTGGAAAGTTAAAGAAAAGTATGATTCTGAATGCTCCTTTGCATACTCAGAATGGATTTTATTTTCTTGTGGTGGGCATTTACCACAGGGTACAACAGTCTCAAGTCAGGGAAATTGACTTAATTTATTGCCAATTTACATTAGCTTTTAATTACTGAGTCCAGTATTGAGAAAGAAAGAAGAAAAACAAGAAATTAAAGGAAACACCTCTCCTTCACTCCAGATGCCTCTCCTCCTTCTTTCCTCACTTCCTAAGCCTCAAGCCACACGTTGCAGTTGGTCCCCTTGGTGAAGCGATGGCTAGTCCTGAAGATGAGGTCAGCATGCAGAAGCTCCTTCCTTTTGCCTCTCTTTGTTTCTTACTCCTTTCACCTGCCCTGGCACAAATTCCCCCACTGGCTGCAGACCATTTGTGGGGCATCTGCCAGCTCTGGCAGGTTTCCTCCCTGGGGGACAGCTTCCCTCAGGGGTGCACCTCATCCTGGGTCATCTTCCCTGTGTCTTCTCCTGCTTGGGTGTCTCCTACCCCTAGAAGTTACTGCTCTTTCTTAAACTTGTTTTCACAGAGGTGCTGTATGCTTCTACGGAGGGATGCAGCTTTGGCATGTGGTAGGTCAGTTTTGTCCATGACAGAGATGTCAGGAACTGATGGTGCTTGGTGCTCTGCAGACCCCACTAGCAAAGCTCTGCCCGTTATGTCCAACACAGCATTTTAGTCCATTTATAAAATGGACTGTTAAAATCTTGAAATAGCTTATTCCATCACAGTCACAGTTTCTACAAGAGTGGAAAAAGCCTTGTGGTGAGAAAGTAATTAGAAATGTGATCTCTAGAAAGACTGTTTTTTGTTAAAGCACTTCTGTAATTTTAAGATTGAAATAATTTTTGTTTCCAAATCTGAATCTTCATCTCTCACAAGATGAACAAATAAGACTTTTTATTTTCATTAATCATCACCTCATTCACTGGCATGGTATATTAAGCATACTAAATATTTGTTGGAGGTCATTTATTCCTGCTTCTGGATAGGATACCAAATGTGGGCAATTCTCTACTTGTATTACTACTGCAGTGTGCAGAAAGCAAAGTTTACGGCAGTCACTGCTTAATGATGTTTTCACACATCATACATTGTTTAAATGATTGAGACAAACTTGGTGCTTAAATATTGCGTGCCACTCTTCTCCCCAAGCC
>WKFP01015432.1:3001273-3034064 GCA_011057875.1 Pterocles orientalis | reverse complement strand
ACAGGCTGCCCAGAGAGGTTGTGGAGTCTCCTTCTCTGGAGACATTCAAAGCCTGCCTGGATGTGTTCCTGTGCGATCTGATCTAGGTGTTCCTGCTCCGGCAGGGGGATTGGACTAGATGATCTTTCGAGGTCCCTTCCAATCCCTAACATTCTGTGATTCTGTGATTTTTGGACAAATGTTTGGAACTTTACTAAATCTTTAAGGTAACTTTTAAAGGAGAGCTGTCTTGTACGAACACTTATAACACTGTTATTTGTAACAAACTTCCTTGAAAAATTAATGCATTTCAGCCCTGAGACCTAGAAAATTTTAGCTGGTTCTTCTTTTCTGCTAATATCCAAGGCTTAATCATTTTCTGGTCTAAAAACTGACCCCCAGACACAACACTACTGGAGGAATGAGCTGAGCTTCCTGCATCAAATTTAGGTGTTGTTCAGTTCAGACTTTTGATATGCTGAATTTGATACCTGATTTTGCAAGAACATGTCTCCAAATCCACCCTCAGTAAAAGTTGTGTAGGTAGGAGTATAAGAACAGAGCAACCATGTGCAGCCAATTCTGAGAAATAAATCAAATCAGACTACTAGAGAGTAGCACCTGAGCCCCCCCATAGAAGTTCTCACAAAAAGTTCTGCCTATAACTTGCATGTAACTTATGCAAATTACATGCCAATTTTATATTTCTTGCCTCTTGGTGATGTGAAGTGATTCATTTACGTGACTTCTGCATCTAATATTTATCTAATAAAAACACTTGTCATAATGGCATTGACAGTTGGAAGGGATGATACTGAAAAATAAATTAGCATTAGAAAATAAGTCTGGGGATTTCCTTATGAAAACTAAAGCATTCCAAGGGAAATGCCATAAGGAGCCATAAGGATTCCAGATGGTATATTATTTTCTGTATAACATTCAGACATATCTCTAAAAGATCAGCTTTTCCATACATTTTTAAGATCTGCCCTGTCTTTAGCTTTTCAGTATTGTAAAATATTTTACTTCAGTGGTGGAAAGCTCTCAAGAAATTATTTTATGTGGCTTATGGTACTGATGTTAAGAGAGGTTTCGGAAAGATCAGTATAACTCTGGAAATCAGAAAAAGCCACCAGTGAGTGTACTTAAATGAGCTGAGTATTTCTCTGTGTTTGAACCCCCCACACATTTTTCTAGTAGTGACTGCAGTCTTGTAGAACCTAACAAATATGTCTCAAATGAGTGTGTTCGTTATAGAAGCAAATGAGTACTGGGACATGGATGACAATGGAGGTCATTATTTTGTCCTTTAATACTAGGAAATCGGGATAATTCACACTGTGGGAAGTTTCAGGATAAAACAGGGAACTGAGAGCATAAGTCAAAATGTTTGAGAATTTATTAGCCTTTACTGTTTTATTAGCTTCTACAGCATTATATCAGGGTGTATGGTCATCTTAAAATCAACTAATACAACAGATTCTTCACAATTGTTTACAGATATTTAGCTTCTAGCTCCTAAGATAAATACTTGAGATATATATATATATCTTGCTAAATTTCATCCCATTTGTATTACACCAGTCTTCAACGTCATCCATTGTTTCATATGTGATATAACAGTCCTTTTCTGTATTGAAGCATCTCCACTTCCATTGTGTTATCAATAAATTTAATCATCATACTCCTACTATTTTTTTCTGCCAAGGCCACTAATGAAAATATTAAATCACATAACTGGAAAATCAGGCTATGAGAAACTCTTACATGTCTGGCTTTCACAGCATTCATCAAGTGTCTCATCTTCAGACAGTTCCTTACCTATCCAACCTCTGTTGTCTTGAGCTCAGTTAATATAGCATTCCATCAGTTTACTAATGGTGATGGATGAGAGCTACTGTATTTCCTATTTCCAGAAAGAAAACAGGTATTATGTTAAAGAGAGGAACCATGTTAGTCTAGCACGGTTTACTTTTGATGCATAAAATACAAACACAAAGAGTCAAACAAGTAGGAGACATCTAAAGAAAGAGTACAAGAAAAGAAGTATTTCTGGGCAATTCTTCCCTGTGTATACCCTGCCACTGCTTCACAGTCAGTGGCTTCAAGCCTTGTTATGTCACAGGTCAGATTTTGGTCATTATGTTTAATAGGTGTCAATTCATTAGGCCTTTTGAATCATTTGTGGTTTTGGGGTGCATCATCTTCTGATGGTGACTTGCACAGTTTAATTAAGTTTCTTGTTAAGGAAACCTTTGCATTTGTTACAACTTCTCTTGTGACAGTTAAAAGATCCCTATTCTAATGTCACAGTAATGAGAATTCCCTATATGGCATTATACAGGCCTCTATCACATCCTTCTTCAGTTGTCTCTTTTTCAAGCTGAAGAACTCTGGTCCATTTCACTGTCTCCTAGTATGGAATGACTTAAGAATCTCTCCGTTTTCTTCCTGCCATTTCTGCTTCTTTCCTAGGTCTGATGCATGTTTTGAGATTTACAGCATTAAAAAAAGTTTCCCACTCTGTTTTTTTTCCTAATAATTTCTAGTGTGCTAATGCTGCTTTTTTGACTGAGGTTGGAATCTGGTGCTTCTAGACAAATAGTCATAATGACTCCTACGTTCTCTTCCTTAAGCAAAATTTAGAATCCACTGTTTTGAATGTATAAAAATGGGTATTTATTATAACACAGACTTCGTGCTTACAGGCACTGTTTTACTTGTTCTGCTTCTGTGTACTGTTTATAGCTGCTATTTCAAACAAATAGCTCTCTCTGATGAAGCAGCTCATCAGAGATGACTGTTGAATTATGTGTGCCTGGAGAAATCCCCGAAACTTTTTTTTAATAAAGGAGGTCACAGTACAGTAGTGATGCACCTCTTGAAGTAACCCTTAATTAGCAATGTTGAGTTGAGACACAGCAAATCACAATAATATAAAATTGCAACCCTGACACTAGAATGCTATGCAATTGCCATGGAATAAGTAATCTTTATTTGCTTGCTCTTTATGGGAGGAAGAGGGATAAAATCACAGAATCACACGGAATCACAGAATGTTAGGGATTGGAAGGGACCTCGAAAGATCATCTAGATACAAAAGGACAAATAGACTTGGAGCCTGGATATTTACATATGATTTTTCTAGATTGCTATCTAGCTGAATGAAAATTTGAATACAAAATAAACCCCAAAGAGTTTTAAAACTCAATTGTCTCCATTTCTATCCTTCAATTTCTATTCACTTTACTTCCTAGTATCACCTGCTTCCTCAGTATCAGTTGTCAGACTGCAAGTGCTGTGGAGCACACATGGTTTATTATTGGTTTGAAATTTTGTGGAGTTGTTGTGACATTTTCAGGACTTCTCAGCTAGTCCTACATATTATCATAGAGTTTCTAACCAGCTAATTCAGATTATTAGAAATACTTTCATTAACATCAATGGAAAAATCAAACTGATAATGTATATAAAGCCATGGTGTCTTTCAGTATGAAAAATGAAATTAAATGCCGTGCCATTTATGCCCTATCACAATAGTTCTGTTGGCTTCTGAAGATATCACAAACCCAAATGCACGTAAAAGAATTGTATAGAAATCAAGCCTTATGTCTTCCATCGTATCCCGTTATTTTTAATGAGACAAAAAAATAAAGATCAGAAAATCTATGAGATTAAATTATCTAAATTTATTTACAGGACTCTGTATCATCTTTGTAGGAAGATAAATATAAGGAATAGATGATCTTTTGGTGGATCTTCTTCCAGTATAAAGTAATTCCGCGAAAGAGTTCACTTTTATTTAGTACAGAGACTGCCTCATTGACTGCAATTGTTTTGTTAGCAATATATGTCCACTATACCTTATTGCACAGACACCTATATTAGGTTTCTGATTCTGTGATGTGCACATAACAGTAAGAGACCTTATCTAAAAATCCTTTGAAAGATCATTAATGTTTTCCCACAGACTAGCTGAACTCGTTGATTCTTACATGTATTAGTTGATTCTATATTGAAGAAAGTTAATCAGATTTGGCTTTCTTCTACAGGAAACATGTATTTCTTAAACAACTTCAGACCAATAAAAAGACATAAATTAGATAAACTCTATGAGAAAACTTTTTCAGAATAGGCATAAGTTTTCCACTGAGACAAACACTATATTTGGTCTTCTTTTCTATTGGTATTTTACTCACTATAATGTGTACATCTCCAGGGTGAAAAGAAAAGCATATATTTACCATTAGGGGAATAGAAATTCTGCCAGTAAAAATTGTAATTCAAAAGCAGAAGTGTTAGTACTTCGGGGTAAATAATGAAAGTTGGTCTTTGGTGTTCCTGTCACTGCAAACCACAGGAGGAAGGCAAAGACTCCAGTCTACCTAATGTGTCAGTTACTGTTGATTTTTGCAGGTAATGTTCTCTTCTGATGAATCACACAAATGCATAGCTTGCTGTCAGTTTGCTCTAATTATCGTAGATCATCTTCATGATTTGCCACTTGCAACCTAATATATTATGATAGTTGAAGTAATATGTTCTGGTTATAATTGGTTGCCCACTATTGGTATGGGTAATGGATCTCTCCTGTGAAATACAAACAGTAACTAGATGCACAGCATGCAGGTGAGTTAAGTACCCACACTGCCCGGGAATCAGCAGGTATTCTTCATGACTTAGTCTCCAGACATATTTTTTCTGGAAGCTCAGCATATCTCTAATTGCAATTATATTTTATGTCCATCTTGTCTCAGATCTTAGAAAAGGGGTTTCTGTGTATAAATATTTAAGTATGAAAGTGAAAGGTAGTACCAAGCACTTTTCTGCAGACTTGGAGAAATATAACTGACATCTTTTCACAGAATTCCCATTTATATTAGTAGAGTTGGTCTCAAGGATAATTCCTATCCCAAGGATGAATATCAAATCTTTAAACTGGAAACTGGGAGTTACATTTTGACATGGCAAGTCTTCATATTTTATGTTTAGTTCAGTGTAATCAATAGCATTAATAAATCAGTGGATTGACTGAATTCTGAAAGGATTGTAGCTCTTGCACAATAAATTGATTTTTGTGTTCTCCATGTGAACACAGAAACACTGTACTTAAGTGCACAGTTGGCATAGTATTGACTTTTTTCCCTGATATTTAGTCACTGTGTGTTCAAGGTTGACAAGGGCAATTATATCCCACCGGTGTCTATCAGTGACTGTATTTGTTTAGGACACTGGTTTTCCCCAAAACCTTTCTTGGATTTTAAGGACTACCTTCTTTTCAAAAGTTCCAAAATAAGCTGGAGACAAAATTTACAACCTCTCAAAGTACTATTAAAGAGTTTGATTAAAAAAATATGCTTGAGGCAAATGTTTGCGGATCAGCATAAGCTTTTTAAATATTTCACTTGATTTCTTTTGGTAAATCCAGTTATAGGTGTTGAAGAGCAAACTGTCAAAACCTTGAAAGGCTTAGTCACTCTTTTCTCATCCTTACTGTTTTACACCTTTCTAAAAAGACTTCAAAAGTAAAAAGAAGTGCAAAGAACATGGCATCCAAAACCACACACAGGTTTAGCCTAGGGTGATTATCTTTAGTTTTAGTGAACAAAGTCTCATTTGACTTTGCATATTTCGAAACTAACTTAGACTTGGATATTACTTATGTGACATCCATTGCAAGAAATCTGTGAAAGGAATAAATTATTTTCTGTTCATTTTTACTTATTTGAGGCTTTTATGCTGCGTTTAAGACACAGCAGTTTTCACATAATTTTCTGCTCTAATTACAATTTACCTAGTACTAACCTGATCACTTACCAGACAGTGATTATATTTCTCCAGAACTTGCAAAGTTGGTGAAAATACGTGACACAATACAAATTAAATTATTTGAAGGAAATTTGCTGTTTATTACAATTTACAAGTACAATAGAAATAGATAAGTAGATATGCCATATAGTAGATAGATAAAACATAATAGAGAAATGAGACAACTTGGGATTCTGAAGGGGAGGGAAAGATTTTGACATTTTAGAATAGCATTTAAGAGTCTGAATTAACTACTGTGTGTTCAAATGTCTGGTATAAACATGGGAACTGGTGAAATCTGTGTACTACTTTCAGTGATATTGGCAGCTGGAATGAATAGGCAAAAAACATTCAAAAATGTTGCGAGCTTGGGCTGCGATCAGAGTTGTGAAGGTTTTGGTATCGCAAACATTAATTTTCAGCATCTCGTTAGCTCCTGTTAGAAGTACAGATTTTGATGGGCCAGAATTTAATCTCAAAACTGATTAAAATAGTAATTATTTGATTAATCAGTGAAGAAATAGAATTGCTTTAAAAGCCAGGCTCCATTTAATTAACAATAGTTTAAGATTTTAGACGGTACAGATCTGAATACTAACGTTCTTTGACAACTGGGTTTCAAATATGTTAGGTTTCTCTCAGAAGTGCCAAAATCTATCTTGCTAAGCATTCAGCGGTAATCTATGGTAAAAAGATCTTTGTTGCATTGTTCCATGCACATCAGCTCTTCTCAGCTTTATGTGTATGTTCATCGTGATCTAAACATATAGAATCAAGGGAGGGGCAGAAAAGTGGTCTATAATACTGTACAATAATAATGAAGATACAACTTAGTGTGAAGTAAATGTAAAGATATGGTCTTTATATTCCTAAAACTGTCTTCATACACACAAAGTATTCTTTTGACTTTTCAAGAATATATATTGACAGTTTTAGATGTAGAGCCTTGCTAGATAGGATGCATTTTTCATAGTGCCATCAGCAACAAAACTAAATTTATTCTATGTAAACAGAAAAAACATTTTTCTGTTTAAGGAGTAAATCCAAGTTGAAAAGATAAGACATTGTTGGTTTATGCTCACTCAAAGCTTTGCTGAAAAGTTAATAAAAGTGCAGAAATTAATTTATTCTTGTTCACAATAATTTAAGCATTTAAATATTCCAGTCACTTTTAAACTCTTCTACTTTTGCCCCTGTTTTTCTTGCATGTTTTACTCTTTCTTTCTAGTGAGAAAAATCCAGTAGATATTTCGTAGTTTTTCTGTTTTGTTTTGATAGTGGATTTGGTGTGGGATAAAGTGCTGTGAACTTGTAGAAGTTTCATAGTATGGGTGAACATGTAATTGAAGAAAGAGGTCTTCGATTCACTAGAACCAGTAGCTATAGCATGAAATTCATACTTACAAATAGTTTAAGGAATGCCAGGTTTGATATGAAAAGGGATGTACAGTGCTCTCATTATTACACATATATTTGGACATATGTTCTGCATTATATCACAGAGAGACCTGTTCTTTAATGTTACTTTTTGCCGTGTTACTTTTCCTGTGATACCAATTATTTTAAACAAGTATGACAGGTAACTGGCATCTTTATAGCTGTGAGGTTGCATCTCAGCAGGTTTTACCAGTAGTCCTGTGAACATAAAAATAATATGTTAAGAATCTGTTCTATGGAAAAGGATATCATAGACACAGAATATGGGATAAACATCCTTTGACAAAAAAATAGTCACTCATGAGCTGAAATACATAGTTTCTAAGTAATTATATTTTAAGATTAAAATATTGTGTATTCCAAGGCTGTCTTTCAAAACTGTTGTTCAGATTTGTCAGGATCTCTAATGGACGCGTATCACTGTTAATAACGAACTGAGTTAACAGCATGTTGAGGCTCTGTAGAGATCATGTAGATATACTCCTGTTGTAATTAAATAAAAAATGTGTGCTTGTGTAGAAGGAGGTAAATCTTTGCAACTAATATACAATTGTGTTATTGGGTTTTATGTGACAAGGTTGTAAAATATGTGTATAGAGTGTGCTGGATTTGTCACACAAGCAACCATGGAAGAAGTTTGTACAGAACAGATTTAGCTGTAGTTATAAATATCAAAGATGTATAGAACTATAGATTTATACAAATATATACCCATATATAGCTAGTTATATATAATTATAGTATTTTGTACGTATTTGTTCTAGGCAAAGTTGTTCTATACAAACTATATGATTATGTAAAACTATTGCTGTGTATACAGATACACATTTTTTTAATATACAACTATATTCTTTAAATTTTATTGTATTTTTTTACATTGATTGTACCCAGGGGGATTTACCTGGACCCAAGAGATCTATTTTCACTGTGCCTTTCAGTTTTAAACAGTTGTTTATATCAGAGACTCTGTGCTCAGTATAAACACTGTGGTCTCTGGTTCCTTGCGTGGGTGGGGTTATGGTAGCAGACTATGGCTTACCATGGGAGGCTGTAAGGTCCATACACTCCTACTGTATGAGGCTGGTGCTGAGAACCTAGAATTATTTATTCTCCATAGAACTGCAACTCTTGGTTGTTTCTAATTCGTTACCAAGGTCTCTGGATCAATTGTGCCAATGATCCAACTCAATAAACTAGTAAATAAAAATGCCCTACACGATCTTTGGCTGAGGACTCCTTCCAGCTGTGTCTAGGGACGTGGCTCAAATACAATTTACAAAAGAGCACTTTTCACATAAGTAGCCAGGTTGCTTCTTTAAGATGTTGATAAATCTCTAGCCCTACCCATTCTGTTCCATATAACTTTTACTGATAACCTGTGTGGAGGATTTTATGAGAAGGTACTTACCTGCTTAGTTTCTGTGCTGTAAATTGTTGTTTGTTAGATAATGACATCAACTATATCTTACACTAGCTCCTTCTCAATTTACAAACACTTGAGCTGTTACCTAGGGTTTTCCAGCAGCCTTACCAACAAAGGTGGAGAGAGAATGTTTATATGGAAGAACCCATTTTTACCATCTCAACATATAACTGAGTGGGAGATGAAGTTCCAGTTCACTGTCCTGAAACGGAACTATTTTTCTGGTGTACAAGGTATTCTTCCCCAGTTCAAATCAACGTGTGGTTTCTCACAGATGTTAACATAGCAATATAATCACTCAAGTTTCAAGTTAATAGACCTTTAAAGTGGATAGTCAAAGAAATAGAATGTGCTGGATCACTTCAGGGTTTTATCTGGCAGGTGGGAGTAAAGTTTTATAAGCTCTTTTTGAGACACTTTTACATAAATTAGCATTGATGTTTTATCATCGCTTGTTTTATATTTCCTCCATGGAATGAAAAGTTCCATCTCAGTACATATAATAAATACACCACTGCCTTTGTGTGGGTGGTAAGCAAGATTGCTAGAAACGGATGCTATTGTCTAACTATATGTGTCTTGTCCCATAGGGATTAGACCTATTAAGACCTACTGCCTTCTGGCAAGGTAGCTGAGGCCAGGCAGCTGTATTGCTGCCCTGTTGTCTGGATGAGGGTCATCATATATGACCCTCTGTTGTCTTCTTCTAGAAGCTAGTTAGGAACAATTAGATGAAATTTTAATTTTCTTGTTGAAGATTGACAGTTTGCACTTTCTAATGACAAGAACTTCCTCTTCTTTTTCTTTTAGAGCACTGCCTTCCACGATACTGTGATTCTGGTCCCAGGGCTTTTGTGAGAGTTTGTGCATGAGCTGAAGTGCCATAGATTAGCAGTCCAATTTTTTAATTTTAAAATTCCTGATCACAACCCCTCTGCTGAATAGTATATTTCCCAATAAAACCAGCAGACTGATTAATCAGACTAATTCCAATGAAACTGCAGAATTCCACATCTCAGCACCTCAGAAGGAGCTGATGAGGCTCCATGGCTATTTGTTGGACTAACTGGCTGCTGTTTTCAGTTTTCCTTCCCAAGTTTCTGAGGGCAGCACTCTTTGATCATGCTCCAGTAAATGAAGATTAGAGCATCAAAGGGAGTTAATATGTTGGCAGTGAGTGTCACTGAGCTTGACTTTCAACTGTGCAATGCTAGGAATATATTCAGAAATAGGAGTTAAGTGAATCATGACAGTTAGGCACCTAAGAAATGGAATCATGAAGGGAAGAATTTTGAGCACAGGGTCACCTAAATCTAGAAAAAGGAAATATTGAAAAGAACATAGTTACAAGAATTCCTACTTTTCCTTGAATTTAAATATCTATTATTGACAGTTATGAAGTGATCAATTGGAACTTGTTACCCTGCCCTTCAGAGGTGGAAGATTAAATTCCTGCAACAGATAATGCATATAGAAAACACATGACATTGTTGATGAAATTTAACATTTCAGGTTTGTCTTCAAACTTTTTTGCTGTCTGTCAATGATTTGGTAACTGGTCATCGTGCATTAGAGCATTTTTAATATTGAGCCTTTGGTTCAATTGTAGCCTCCATATTGCTACAATTATATTTTAGTATTTAAGCTTCTGTCTTGTTTATGTTGACTGTACAGTCAAGCTATGTATTCATTTTTATATATGTCTGCACATATATTAAAAACAAATTTGTTTACAATCCAGGGCATAAACTTAGGGAGACGTATTGTGTCCCAGTACCGTGTGGGAGTTCGCTTTGTCTTTTATTATCCAGTTTTATATTTTCAGATACAATAGGAAATACCTTTCATGGTTCAGGTAGAACTTTGATGTACAAATCCAATACCCACCCACTTTTTCAGACTGTAGAGCCAATCAGTATTATGATCTAATGTAGTATGTGCTCTGGTTTCCCCAGAAGCTAAAAATAGGATGCTTATCCTGTTTCTTAATCTCAGCCTGTCAGAAGTTTGAAGGCAATATTAAGAATTATTTTCCTGGTTGTTGTGGATTATCCCTGGTATGCTGCCAAGCCCCACGCAGTCACTTGCTCACTGCCCCCAGGTGAGGCGAGAAGGCAAATTGGAAAGTGTCTTGGGTCAGGGCCACCGCCACGAGGTTGCACCTTGCTCCCCGTTCCCCCCTCCCGGTAAAATTGGGAAGGATAAGAAAAGTGGAACCTTGTGAGTTGAGATAACGACGGATTTTTAATAATACCACAAGAGGAAAGCAAAAGAAAGGAGAATATAACAATAAGACAAGATATAGAATACAATGGAAACACTGATACAATGAAATCCTCACCACCACGAGCTTTGCAAAAGAGACCCCTCTCCCAGCTAGCTTACCCTTATATCCCGGGCATGACATCAGCATGGCATTGAATATCCCTTTGGCTATGCCCACCTCCCAGCTTCTGTGAAGAATTAACCCTATGGGCTGAGACAAAGACAGTTTAATAGGTGTTGTGGTCCATGAAACCACAGGTACATTTTCCTAAACACCTGGTGGGCTGAGGCAGGGAACTGGGAGGGTTTCACTTACACTTAGGGTCGTGAGCAAGAGACCAACATGACTCATGGAGAACAGTAGAACAACTGCATTTATTAACTATTTACAACAGGAAGCAGGGTATTGAAAGAGAGAAACTGCATCTTACACAAAAGCACTTCTCCTCCACCCCTCCCTTCGTCCCAAGGCCCAAAGGCTTTGTTCCATACCTTTTCCTCCCCCGGCGGCACATGGGGTGGAAGGGGGGGAAGTGGGGGGAGACTGCAGTCAGTCCGAACCGCTCCTTTTCTCATCACCGTCTCTCCCACCTGCCAAGTGGAGTTCTTCCAACGGGGCTTCAGTCCCCCAGCAACTCCCCCGACTCCAGCGTGGGGCTTCTAGTTCCAGCGTGGGGTCCTCCACGGCTGCTTCTCTTCTTCACCACATGGCAAGGGAAAATGATGGAGAAGCTCACTCTCTCTCTCACTTGCTCTCTCTCTCTCTCGCTGACCAGAGTGCTGTGCAGTTCCATTATCTCTCAAATCCCGCTCCTTTTCTCTGCCATCGGAGGTCTTCATCAGCTCCTGGGAGGAAGGGCTCCCGGATGAGCCATGGCGGGGGCTGGGCTACAGCATCTTGTTCGCAGAACCCCAGCAGGCGGGGGATGCCCAGCTCCCGGAGCCACACCACTCCCGCAGCCGCACCATGTGGTGCCTTTCCCAACTGCATGGCGCTTCTTTCCCCCCCCCGCCGGAAGGGGTGGGGGTGGTCCTTCCCCAATATGTTATTCCCAGAGGCGCGATTGGTTGATCCTGCCTTGGGGCCTGGCTTGGGGCGGGTCCTTCCTGAGCGGGACCCTGAGCCGACACCTTAACCCCTTCCTCGCCGCCAGACAAGCCATAACAATAGGTAATGCAGAAACTGTGTGCACAAGCAAAGCAAAATAAGGAATTCATTTGCTATTTACCATCAGTAGGCAGATGTTTAGCCATTTCCAGGAAAGCAGGGCTCTATCACATGTAGCAGTTATCTGGGAAGACAAACCCCATAACTCTGAATAACTCCTCCTTCCTTCTCCTCCCCCCAGCTTTTATAGCTGAACACAAACTCCTATGGTATGGAATATCCCCTTGGTCAGTTGGGGTCAGCTGTCCCAGCTGTGTCTCCTCCCAATTTCTTGTGCCCCCCCAGCCTGCTTCCTGGCAGGGCAGTGTGAGAAGAAGAAAAGGCTTTGACTCTGTGTAAGCACTGCTCAGCAACAGCTAAAACATCCCTGTGTTATCAACACTGGTTTGGTCACGAATCAAAAATCATGCTAGCTGCTATGAAGAAAATTAACTCTGTCCCAGCCAAAACAAGTACGCTACCATTATTTGGATCATATTGATATCCCTTCCTGTGATTTTTTGATCAGTCGGTCCAGCACCTACCTTTTAAAGAAAAAAAAAAATCCCAGAAAATACTGAGCTTTTGCACTTCACTTATTTTACTTGAAATAAATAAATTGCTGGTGAAATGCTCCTTCACACTACATTTTTAAAATGCTGAAAGCAAGTAAAATTAAAACATTTAGTCATGGCAAAAAGTATTTGCACAAATATAGGAAGTGCACATTTTTTCACATTTGATCCGTCATCATAAGTTATTATTATCACTTGCGAAATTGCAGCATTATTAAAGGCTCAGAGCAAAATTGTGTAGACTGTTTGGATTCTTGTTTGAAGAGAAGTTCTAGAAACAAAAAATTGTGCAGTTCAAGATATATTGTATTTATTTTCTTCCCTTTTTGGTAGACAGTACAATGTAAACATAATAGGAATGTAAGAAAGACAAGAATGAAACATGATTTTCAGATACTATTGTTATTGGCAAGGGCTTTGTTCCATGTATCAATTTATTAACACACAGTTTTTATATGTGAAACACTCCCAAATTCCTGATTATTAAAACAGAAAATCATTTTATCATTAACACTGTAAGCTTGTAATACTTATTAAAAATACTGTCTGAAAAAAAAGCTCTTTGTATATATTCTAAATGCTATTGGTTTATTTTTCTTTAAAAAATAATAATTATCTTTTCCATAAGTTTTATGTTTATTACTGTTGAATAAGTTGGCTTTGCAAAGCTGTGGTGGGGCATTTATAATAAATTTACTGGTGCATACATCAACAAAATTGCTAAGTTGCAATTGAAAATTCATATCATCTGTGCTAAAGCTAGGAAGACCTTTCTCTTAAAACTTATATTAAATTCTCAGGACACGTGTTCAGTTTTGCACAGTAACAGAAAGTAAAGAACCTTTTCATGTGTGACCTGAAGGAACCAAATGTGAAAGTGAGTGAGGTACAGTGAACATGGATCTCCAAAATGCCATTTTTACATTTAGTATTCAGTGTACAATCAACACTTCCATATGGTTCAAACAAATAAAATTGCATTTTACAGTGTAGTAACATGTCAGTCCAGCAGCAGCTATAATAAATATTTTATTACAGATAATCTGCATCTCATTTAGACTTTAGGAAAGATACACAGTTTATTATCACATTGTGTATCACAGTGCAAAGAGGAAAATAATGGTACAGAAAAGTAATTATCATCTGATGTTTTGAGTTTTGAAGTCACTGTGGTATTTTGTAATAATAATGAAACATTTAAAAAATAAACATATACTTGACCAAATTCATCATAATCTATTCTCATTGCAGATTCCTGGATGATTGGAGACATACTAGCATTACACCACATAGAAAGCAGAAGGTAAGATGAAATATCCTACAGCCTCAAGCTCTAGTGGGACCTGTATATTGCATTGGTGCTTTTTAAATGACACACAGTTGTCTAACTGACAGAATAGAGCAAACTATAAAATAACAATAGGCCAGTATGTGCTCAGTATAGAGTGTTCTACTGACTTACCCGTTATCAATAATTTATGCTGCTGTGTCTAATTTACTGTTGTTGCAATAACAGTGTAGGACAAAATATAAATTGGGTTAAATTCATGTAGTGCTGACTTTAACAGATATAAGTATTTTGTCCAAGAAGGAAGATCCAGGGTGATAAATTCTCTACCCTGTTACCAGACTTATCAAGAATAGAACATAATTAAATAAATAATGAAATTCTCAAAATTAACTATGAAATCTCTTGTGTGAGTTCTCGTTTCCACAAGGACCTACTGTTGCCTATGTATGCCATATTGTGATGCTTTTCAATTATGCCTCTCTTTAGATTAATAATTTCCAAATGTCCTTTGTAGCCATGACCTCAGCTCAGCTGAAAGCACATAAAGTAGCAGAGCTCTGAAATGGCAGCTGTTGGTGCCCACTCAGAAGTGTTTGCATTCGGCAGTGATCTGGCTGTGAGCAAACCTTATCAGTACTTTCATAGCAACTGTACTGAATTGAGCTAGTACCTGGTTTGCTGGGTTTTTTTCCTTTGGTTTTAGCTCAGTGATTTTTCTCAATGGTAACCAAAGTCAAGTAATTTAAAGCTTATCAACCTCACAAAAAGGGTTAATTTACAACCATATTCCACATCTTGTGACACCAAATGGAAAGTGTGTTCTTCCATATGACTACAAAAGATTTTAGAACAGCGATCAGATATGCGTTCTGCTCATTAATGTTTGTACAGTATCCTGCCTTAAAAGAGCCACAGTTTCCTAGAGCAAGTCATTCCGAATTCGACTACACTCTTCAAGTTTAATGGGTTGAGCTCTTTGAGTTCCCCTACCTCCTCCTGATTGATGGTTTGTTTCTTCTTTTAATACAAAATTCAGTAAAATTTCCCACAGTGAAAAGGGTCTTTTAATTATAAAACACCAGCGTGTGGGAATGATTCAATTTACACATCAGAAAAGTTCAGTTACTTGACCATAATTTATTTTTTGTGCTGATCATTTACAGACCACAGAATCTTCTTTTTTTCCCCTCTCTCTCTCTCCCCTTCTCGCTTGCACTCTCTGTGTAAAAGAATAAAAATCTCAATGACCTGGAAAAGGCTTTAGACATTGTATCACTTAGTCACAGAACTAGAGTCTCCATTATCAGACTTTTTTTACTGTCTTTTATCCCTTTCTCATTTCCTATCTATGTCGTCATATTTAATTTAAATGTATTCTGTAATTGCTAATACAGTTTTTTCTTGGATCTGACAAAGGGACAGTGTAAGTAAGGAGGGGTAAGGGTAAGTAAGGAGGGGTAAGAGTATCTCACTCATGGAGCTGTGAACATAAGAGATATTATCTAAAAAATATGTTTGCAGTTCTAATGTTTCATACAGCACAACTGACCACTATGGCCTTCTTCAGTAGCCCTCTCCAGCATTTTAGCTTGTCTCCTGCAGGGAATAATAGAGCTTTATCTTTTAATTTCTTTTTTTAAAGGATTAAATAATTGATGCTGAAATAAATGGTCTGGAAGGAATTGAAAATATCCATGTTCTTCCTCTTTATTGTTTTATTTTCAGAACATAGCTTGGGACTTGTGTTAGTAGGTATAGCAGCTTTTAATGACAAAGCTTGGTAGATTCTGGATGTGATTTTCTTAGCATAATCAAAAAGTGAATCTTACTTTGCACTCATTCTAGGCATAATAGAAATCAGCAGTAAAAGTGTCCATAATACCAATTTTACAGCTAGTTTTAAATACATTTACAGATATGTTCTTATATTTGTTTTGATTTTTAATCAAATGTGGTTTGTGGCTGAGAACTATTAAATTATGCTATACTCATTTTAGAATAAAAAATACCTGTAGGGAATTTTAGGTATGTGTCATTTATTCTAGGTTGTATATATAATTTTTGTATTCAGTTGAGTACCTAACAATATTTATTGGTTGGCTGTTTCTGGCAGCACACATACAAAGGCAATGTCTGTGCTACCGAAATATGCTGTTGCTACTTCTTTGCTTTTTTAGCATTTAATTTAGTCTGTTTTCCACTTTGTAAGGGATTTATGAATGCTGCTCTAATAAAACATGTCAAACTTTGGGCAGGGGGGCAGTTCTTCAAATTATTTTCAGCTTTTGAAAGGTGCTCTTCCTTTTCCCTGGACTAAGCATTTAAACTGAAATAGCCAACATAAATGTGTGTTTTGTAGTGTCTCTATGAGAGAGAAACTGAAAGGCTGGTTTTGTAATATCTGTACCTGCTGCTGTTTGGATATGTTTTTATGTAGAAACACAAATATATCCCTAGATAAGACTTAGGAACTGAAACTAGCGTGTGCTTGTAAAACAAACTGATATAAGACGTTATCTTCCATTGCCCATTTCGCCATTACAGGCTAAGGGAAGCCAGTAATTCTACAAGTTTGATTTTACAAATTTGAATGTCCACTACTGCAGCTTTTGCTAATTCATCTGTACCTTACTGTACTCAAATCCTTCTTGGTAAAGGGAACAATTTGGAGCACATAGGGAGAGCAATGATCAATATCAATGAGTACAGGAACAGATATTTCCAGTTCTTATCAATGTTCGTACAGACATACATCTTCATACTAAAGTACACTTATTTATTTCCAAAAGCTAATTTTAAAAGTTCTTTATGATCTCTGAATAAGAATGTAACTTTATATCTTCCATCTGACAGGCATGTTGTGCTAAGTAAATACTCACATACATGATCTCACAAATATTCATGTGGGAGAGAATTGTACTTTTCACACACAAAACTAGCATCAGATATTTATCTGGTTTTTGGTTTAGGTTTTTTTTAAATGCAATCAGTTAATTGAACTCCTCTGTTCTTCTACATTAGTATAGCTGAAGACATGAATAGGCAGTGTTTTCAAAGGACTCCCAAGGCTGATGTGCTGTTCAAACATTGTGTGTCCTGAAAGATGCAACCAACCAGTCAATACTCCTGCTCCTGGTACAGTGGGAGTCCAGTGGTGATGCACCTGGTGGTTCTTGGGGGTTTTTGGTATTCTACATAGTGAGTTCCAGGTCTGTTTCATTTACCAAGTAGGCCCTGTAGTGTTGTTCTCAGTAGGTCTACATTCCTACAGTTGTCAACAGTTTGCAGCAGTGTAAGTCCTCAGCAGATCTCAGCTATAGTTATGAAAAAAAACAGGTGGTCCTCTTGTCAAGAAGGTCTTTATTGAAAGCAATTTTAAAATACTTTTAAATCCCTGTTCTTCCAGACCATTATCTTATGCTATTTACTACTGTAAACAATAAGCTAAAATTGATAAACCTGCACAAAACTTATTAATTTTGGTGGTAGATAAAAGTCTTTCCTCACAATTTTTGTGATCATTTATTTTCAACTTCTCTTCAGTGGCTTAAATGCTAGCATTTTGCTTCAATTTGTATTCATGACAGTCAAATGGTGTTGTATAGTGTGTTTTTGTTGATGTTTCTGTATTTAACAGGTGTCCTGATTATACAGTCTTGTGGCAAAATTTATTATTGTCACATCTTTTTTTTCTTTTTTGCCTTTTTTTTCCTTTCATGGCAATGTGTATGCAAGTGCTGAGTGCCAGTAAGACTGCAATGTTCTCAACCCAATACAAAGCGCTTTTGGCTTCCTCTGTGTTGAATATATTTTTGGACATCCATGGAATTTTTCATTTAGTAGATAGGGATTACAGTGATTTACTCTGTCCTGTTGTAACTTGACTCAATCTATGCACTAAATGTCACAGCATCTTGAGTCCATGGAATCACAGAATCATTAAGGTTGGAAAAGACCTCAAGGATCATCAAGTCCAACCGTCAACCCACACCACCTAACTCACTAAACCACGTCCCTAAGCACGCATTGTTGATACAGGAATCGGAGCTGAATTCTCAGCTGACAGTAGGTCCAGTTCCCTGGTTCTACACATTTTTTTGTTTTGGTTTGGTTTTGGGGTTTTTTTTAAAGTTATGCATCTCTGTGATTATTGTTCAATATGGGTATGATTCCTCCACATTACTATCAAATCTTTGTCAGGCTACTTATATTTGAGTTGTAGAGAGGCATGCCAGTGGAAATATTTTTTTCAAGTTATCGTCAACAGAATAAGAAGGTATCATACTCAATCACTGAACAGTTGTCTTCTCATGGCAATCAGTCAGTTATGAAGACCTGTGTTATTGGATGATGTTTCTATATTTGCAGACACTTCTAGCATCTTTACAAAAAATTGCATTGCTTGGCATGTTATTTGTAAATCTGAAAAATGATTTCTCAAAAAAAAACAAAAAAAAAACAAAACAAAACAAAAACCAAAAAAGAACCCAAAACCTTAGCCACCAGTAGGATGTGGCAAAGATGGGTTTGAAATTTTTTTCTGCCATCAAAGCTGAGGTCCCTGTCTGAAGTCCTGAGCTGCAAATCGAGTTAACCTAGGAGTCACAGGCCTGAATTCCTGGACTTAGTTTTCTCTCTGTACAGACTGCTTTGCACTCTTTCCATTCAAAATCCAAGGATAGGGTTAGTGATGGTGCTAGTTCCTGTCTTTAGAAACTTGTTTCCTTGAAAGTGGAAGATCTTCTGTTTCCAGGTCCTTCTCAAAACCATATACCTTGCTTCTGAGCAGTAGCCCTAAAGACCAGCCACAGAATGGTATCAGGAGGAAGGATTGCTACATAGCCCAGTGCTTTACGTAAATAGTTCTGGAAGGATGGATTAGGGCCAGGATTGTCCTCTCCCGATGAAAGTCCCCAATTTTCTGCTATGCTTATCAAGGGAAATTTCTCTGTCTCTAACATTCGTAGTCATCAGGAATTTGGTGTACTCTCAGTGCACAGCCCCTGTTTAAAACCTCTCCTTGAGATGTATTAATTTATGAATAAAACCTCTCAAGCCAGTGAAGATACTAAAGCTCTTAAATTTTAGTCTGTTATCATCACAATCAACATCATAGTTAATCAGAAGTGGCCAGAGCCGTTTGTTCAGTAATGAGCTCAATTTTGTCAGGCTATTAGGCAGTTCCTGAGCATGGCTAACTTAAAGTAAAGAGGTACCTCCTTTGTAAAGCTCAGATGGCCTCCAGTGGAAGGTGACTGCTAAAACAGATTCCTATTTTGCCATATGAGCAAGATCCTGAACTTCTTGGGATTCCAGCAGAAAGTGGAAATTAACCCTTACTCTTGAGCCTCAGCACAACCTGCTGGCATAGCCACAAGCAAGAGACAGCATCTATAGAGGTTGTGCTCTGTTTTATCTAGGCAGGGCTGACCTAACGCGTACAGGTCATCGAGTGACTCAGTATGAAGCGTTCTGGGAAATGTATTTGTAGACATGGCACTAAGGGACATGGTTTAGTGGGGGACTTGATAGTGTTAGGCTGAAGATTGAACTTGATGATCTTAAGGTTCTTTTCCAGCCTAAGTGATTCTGTAATTCTTTTTTTGTTTGTTTGTTTTTTAATCTGAAAACCTGAAAGTTTTCCTTTGTCCTTAGGAATCATTTCTGTCTTTATTGGTAGGATTCTCCTTTGGAGATTTTGCAGAGATAACAGGAAAGATCATGGATTCCCTTTCAGAGTAGAGAGCAAAGGGAAAAACACTGTGCCTAGGGAGGTGCTACAACAGTACAATCCAGGAGTTTCAGTACTTTCTTTATTTTGCTTTTGCTGATACTGGTTATCACTTGCATGCCAAAAAAAAGAAGGAAAAAAATTGAAGGTTTTATTGGTTTATTAAACAAAATGTTAAATAATGTTGACAGTCAGTTTCACTTTTGGTAATAACATGTCTAAAAGTAGTCCAGCTGATACTTTGAGTCACCACAGGTATTGCAGCTCTGTTATCTTAAGATACTCAATTATTTTTGAGCCACTGAATTATTGTTTCAAAAAGCATTTTCTTATTTCTTTTCAAGAGGCTAAAAACTCTTTCTTGTGGTTTGTTATGGTTCTTTGAACTACTTTTTAAGGCTAATTTGGGATAGATATTGTACTGTGATTTTTATATTTAGTCTACTGAAACCATCTAATCTGAATAGCCCAAGAGAGATAAATCAGGAAGCATAGAAATCAAGAAAACCTGAAGCTCATACTTCAAGCTGAACCAGAAGTTAGTATAACTCAATTTGTCAGTGAGAACTAAGAGCTTGATTTTTTTTTTCTGTCATTCTGCCTTTGTGTTTAAAAATTGTGATTTCTGCATATTTTGTGTAAAATAAGAAACAACATTTGAGGTTTTGCTGGTTTGAGGTAGAGTTTAATGATCTCTATAGGAAGAGGTGGAGTTACCTGAAACTGAGATTTGACCACCGGATCTTCTCTGGGGTTTTAAAGAGGCTTGAGACACTTCCTTCAGTTAATAGTGATAAAGGGACATTTTCATGCATGCTATGCTTCTGAGTTGATGGCAAACTGATCTCGGGTTCAATTGTCACCCATATCCTTTTCTCCAACATCTGACAGATATCGAGAAGAGGCTGTGCAGTGGCTCAGTACGCTTGAAGCTACTGTGCAAGTTATGTTGTTCACAAAACTCATTTTAATGTTATAGTAAGAGAAGAAGAAAGGTGAACAGAAGCTTTATGGTTGTCACTAAGATGGTCATTGACATAATTGTCTTTTAATGGGGATTTGAATGACACAAGTCAGTGAAACACATGGAACTCATTAGAAAATAGGGAACTGGTTGGTTATACATAGACTTCCCAAGAATTATTCATCGGTATATAAATTAATAGCAAATACCAAAAACCAGATGTAGGGAACAGTTGTACGATACAGTCTCCATCTTAAAATTTTAATTCACTTGATAATAGCTGTGTCAAAGACTATAAAAGTGCAAAATATATGCTTCATTTATTTACTTGTTATCAATCACATTGGTAATGCTGTTTATATAAAAGTAGGGTTTCTTAACAGGTTCCTACTGAGTTTTGGGAAAGTTACCAAGATTGCAGCTCCAGCACATGAGAAGCTGAATGTGAGGTCTGAGGTGTACCGTACATACTATACACCTCAATTTCAATTTGTTTTTTTTCAGTGAAACTTTGACAGGTACTATTTCACATCCCTTTTGTCAGCAACAATGTTAACTATGCTGTTTAAAAAAAAAATTAAAAAGTGTATTCCTCTAGTCTGCTTGCTAAACAGTTGGCAAGGTAGTTATATATTTAGTCACTGAGACCGAACGTGATGTAAAAGGCAATGCAAGCTACCTTCCACAAGGTACCTTCCACTATATCTAACAGATATAGTAACTGTGCCTGAGTCCAGAAGTTCCAGGTGTGATTTGGGAGACTTTGCAAGTATTCCTATTACTGAGAACGTATCTATCATGTGGAAAAAAAATTTTAAAAGTCTAATCTCAGCTGCAAGTGCTGAGAATTACATGTTATTTCCCTTTGAGCAATAAATGCTCTTTTGTCTCTCTAGATTTTGTTATGTGTTTTCCACAATAATTCCTAACAGTGCTGTGCTATGTCATTAAATATCAAAATCTAATAAGTCAGCTGGCAATAAATGGAAAAAAATAGAAATCCATCACAAAGATTAGTGATATCTAAAAGTGGTTTATGGGTCCTAGTGGGATTCCTCCTTTTTTAACAACAAAGTGCAGAGTGAAAGAATATGCACAGCTTACTTTGTCTTCCTATTTCTTTTGATCTGAAAGAACAATCAGATAAGGCTGATTTCTGAAGACAGTTCAGAATGAACAGATTTCAGTTGCCTCCAGTGATAACCATCATTGTCAACAGGAGGCATTCCAGGTACTGACACTAGAGCCTTAAATGTTCAGATACTGAACATTTTATCTTTTATTTTAAAAACTACTGCTGGGAACTCTCTTTATAGAATGCAATGGATGATGAGTATTTAGAAGAAGAATGAACCCTGAAGGAGAAAAAAGCCCAAGCCTTAGAGACTTTCAGTGAACACCAGAAAGACAGAATAATTTAAGGTTAAGGTGGGGAATTTGATGCACACAGAAAACCTTAAGCTGTGGAAAATGGAAGGACAGAACTTAGGAGTTACGGGCTACAAAACCAAAATTAAAATAATTTAGAGGCCTTGGCCCTAATGGGCATTTGTCCAGATGAGTGAATCAGTATGCACTCTGTCAGAGTTCAGGAAAACAAAGTGCTTTTTCACAGGGAAGGCTCAGAACTGGAATATGTTGAGGTGTTGATAACTAAAGTTGGGGTATCTGGATTAAACGAGTGCACAGAAATGTTAATAGCTACCTTCTGTAGACCATGTCATTTAGCAAGTGCTATCAGTCCCTCTAACATGTGAGCTTCAGCTCTCAGTTTTTGAAGAAAATGTTGATTTTTGGCATGGTGTGACAAGTTGCGTTTTACATGACTCATGTACGTTGTGTAAAGCTCACTGAACCTGGAACAGTGCTATGCAGTGTATTGTGAAAACTGATTGTTTACAAATGTAAAGATAATATTTTTCTGATTTAAGGCTATTTATGGTCTGGTGCTGCACAATGCTGATGGTTATTTTTTAAGTTAGCTGTCTTTATTGTTATAAGTTAGTAATTGATAGCTTAATGCACCTCAAAACCAGCATAGAGTACACTATTATCATTCATCAAGGATAACGAATTTTGAATGAGCAGATGCAAATGAATTAATGATCGGGGGGTTTTTATGTGCTTATCACTGCCACAACAGTTTAATAGTGTGGCTACAAAATGCATGTTATTCCTTATCTTGTCTGCCTTCAAATGGTTTTGTCTGTCTACCAAACCCCGATATGGCATTCAAACACACTGACTCCAGTCCTGCCACTGGTGTCATTTTTGCTGTCATGGGTTTTGGATTAAGTCCTCCTTCTGTTTTCACCCTCATAATTGGGGTAGAGTTCATCAGTTTTGGAGAGTTTCCAAAGATCTTTACTAATAGGAGCTCCATTCCCATTTGTGCCCCCCTGACATACAAGTGTGGAACTGTATAGTCAAACCGTACTAACACTTGTGAGCAAGTGGGCAACACTTCATTTATTTAAATCTAAAGGAGTTTTAGAATTATTTATTTTTTACTAGCATCTGACCAGACTTGAGTAGAAGGTGGTGAATCTTGTAGCCCAGTATGATTTTTCAGGGTGTTGATACAGCTGGGTCTATGATTGTGAATGTCTGTGGCTAGTAAAGAAGAAGAATAAAAACATGCATTTGAAAGTTGCAGACACTGGGGAGTATTGCTAAAGGTCTCTTCTCTTCTTCCTTCCTCCCTTACCTTGATTTGTGCCTTGATGCTTTCACCAGTTTCTACTTGTGTGAGGATTGCATGGTTTTTAGGACACATTCAGTATGTTTCTTTGGGCTGGCTGTAATTACAGCCACACTTGAGCCCAGGCTGCCATTTCCTGAGCATAGAGAATAAAGTGAATGCATTCTTTTTTTCCCCTGAGTTTACTTATTGATAAGTCACTGCCAGTTCTGGCCTTCAAGGAAAATCCAATCCCCTAACTTTCCCATATATACCTCAAAATCCATAAAAATCTCTCCACAGGAAGATCAGAGCAACTAAATTTAGGAAGCACTAGATGACTTTTGGGCAAATCCATGTGTGTCTCTCTGCCATTCATTTTTTCCACTAGCCAACAGTGATATCTGTTAGATAATGTTCCAGGAACATAGTTGTACACAAATAGCTGTGCATAATATGAACATAATTACTTTGTACACTGCACAGAAAAGGTTGCAATGATGGCAGGTGTGGAATATGACTTCTCAGTTATGTATCCTGAAACAAATTTTTTGAACAAAAATGGAATTAAACAGTTATCAGTTTGGCTTATTGGGTTTTACTAAGCAGTTTCTAAATAGATGTGCATGAAGGCAATTGAAAAATCTGTGTTGAAAAGGTGTTGCAAGTACTGGTGAACTTTCAGATGGACTCTAGGTTACACAGAATTTTATTTGAGATGGTGCAACATATTAAACATAGAGGCATTTAAACTGGAAATCAAATGAGAGTGTCCTCTTTAAGCATAATTCAAATTTTAGCCTGCTAGGTTCTTCAGAATTTTGACAAGATTTGTGTGTATTGGGCAGGTAAGCAAGAGACTGTTGCTCTGGTGTCTGCTACTGCTAGAGAACATGCACCGTTAGGTAACTGACGACTGAAGCCATGCTGTGGGCTTACATAAAGTTAGAGAGCTCCATCTTACATTTGAAGTGTGTAGAGCAAAAAACTGATGCACAAGAAAAACATTTTTTCCCCCATATATTTTCCCCTAAAAATGCAAAAGCTCTCGTTATGCTTCATGTAGCAAGTTTATATCAATGACACTGATCTGAAAGCCCACCTTGCTGATCTGTTCTCATGACTGAAATACTTGCACATAGCTTTAATTTTTATGTAAAGTTATACAGTGTTGACATAATGTAAATCATTTCTATGATGGGGCAGTATGAAAACCTTTCTTTCCATGCATACCGAAGAAATCATTGGGTTTGAACAGCAGAGCTCTACCAGTGATTTGCCTGTCACGGAGAACTGTAATTGCAGCCTGTCTTCAGGATAGTGTTTAGACACGTTCCGAGATTAATGGTTTTGCATAGACACTTTGTACTTATTTTGAGATAAGCTCCATCAAGAAGATTCTTCCAGTTTGAACTCAAATGAAAGTGCTTTGCATTTTAGCTGTGCTTATATGAACAGACAGTATCTGATATAAAAATGAAATGGTGTTTCCTGTGTTTCAGACTACATAAACATTTTCACCTCCAGTTTAACTTTTTGTGACAGTTTTCTGTGTTTTTTTATGGTCATTCTTAACACTTTCAAAATACAGACAGCAATGAGATGCCTTATTTACATAAAGGCATTCTCTTAAAGGGGCATAGGTTGGAAGGAAGGTCTCTATCCTAAATTTAGGGAAAAGGAAGCTAAGTAAGATGTATGAATCACCTTGGAAAATATCTCAGTTTGAGAATGTCCTAATTAATTCACTTTTTCAGAACCTCAATTAGTAATTGATATGTGTTCTGCAGTGAATGAGATATTGTGATTCAGGAACTCTAACTTAAGACAAAGGTAATAATGTTTTTTTGTTGTTTAATGTGGTAAAGAAAAAATGTTCTGAAGAATGCAATGAATGTTGACATTCCTTTTTCACATGTTCTACAGTCACCTGACTATAAAAAAAAAAGGAAGAAAACATCTTTATCATTATTATCAATCAGTTTTCAGCTCTCTGGATATGTACTGGAAATTGTATGGTTTCAGTAGAATATTACAGTCAGAGTTTGTGGCAGAACCATGTGAGAACCAACATAATGAGTTAAATAGCTGTATCTTTCTCATAAGCAACCTGTAGTTCATGTACACAGTCTCTCCCTCTGGGCTATCACAGACAATTGGTTATTAAACAGACTAGTCATTGTATCGCTGACCAAATAATACCCCACCAGAGTCTGACAGCTTGTGGCCTCCTTGTGTTACCTAGAGTATGAATTTTCTTGTTGGATGACACTGGATGTCTGCCCTGCTCGCCTTAGTATTGGTGCGGTTTTATGACCTCAGGTGTCTGAGTTGCATCATGTGATTAAAGGAGAATTAAAAGGACTTTTCAGGAAAAAAATAATGTAGCTCTTCTTTTCCAAATGATATGCAGATTTGTTCAAACATTTATAGGAACATCTTCATGATTTTTTAATTTCAGTGTTTAAGTTTTTACATACAATATTTGTGAATCTTCTTTATATTTGTCACTGAAACATTGCTTAAGATATACAGAAGACTGAGATGAAAACAGAAGTTAATTTGAACAGCAGATTGGGAGTTTATTAACACAATGTAACAAATATTAAGTGGAGTCTCTGCAGGGAGTTACAGGACTCCTGCCATAAATCCCACAGCAAATGCATGGTGTCCTCAGGCAACCTGACAGTGATTTGAACACTCCCTCTGTCTCCTCCATGGCAGGTAAATAATGCCCCACCGTGGGCATTATGGCTAGCAAAAACTTCACACCTCTGATTTGAAGAGCCAGGATCTACCAGGAGAATGCATGAAAATTCCCAATTCTGGCAGCAAACCAACTGGAATTCCATTCCCAGGGAGCCTTAGCCTCCTAGGGGCTTGTTAGCAGCCGTATTCTTTAAAAGCCATTTTTAACAAAAAGGTTTCTTCCATTACATTGCAAGACAAAAAGATCCAAACCAAGCCAAACTGAGACCAATTTGGGTTTAATGGGAAAACATTCTTTCCGGTTCCTCGGTGTGGCAGTTGATTAGAGCCACCAACAGTTACAGACGGAGCTCCGATAGCAGCATTGTGGTTCACGGTGTGTGCGGCAACTACAAGGGAGGGGCTTCTGAAGCCCTAGAGTGAAGTTTAAACAATGAATGCAGTAAATGACTTTATAAGCCTCTATTCCCCTTTGAAGGGGAGGTGAGGCAATCTTTCAGGAGGAGCCAGTTTTGTGTTACTTGGTGTGCATGATTCTCTCCTTCACAGAATGAGTTGCTCACATAATGAGGCAGGCTGCCATTGCCTTCACTCACTGAAAACTGGTTAGGCAAGTGATTATTTAAATAAGCAAAAAACAAAACAAGGCAACCCAAACCCTCACGTAATAAGTTAGTGTCAAAAATACTTCAGCTATAATAGCTTAACTTGTTTGTTTTAATGCAGCCATAGAATGTATTTGACACTGTTAGGTTTTTTTTTTAACAACCACAGCCAAGGTTTACAAAAAATATAAAACTCAAATTAGTGTATGTAAAAAAATCCTATTCTGAATGTGATTATTGAATGCCACTTGCAAATGTCAGCAGTTATTTTTAGTGGAGAGCATTTGTAAGATCTGGCAGAGAACTCTTTAAAAGTCAGGAGGGTAAGAAGAAGCACAGCAGAAGCCAGATACATATACAAATATGTTAGAAGATTGTAATAGTAAGTCAGTTTTTTGAAAGACAAGCTGTCTTGAAACCGACCTGATAGATCATAGCTCCCTTCCCATGTCATAGGTATTGTGCAGACAAGACAAAATTACTTGACTTTTTGAAGGAAGCTTGGGTTCTTATAACCTGAGGAAAGAGCTTGTTCTCCCCCTCCCTCCTTGTTCACAGACAGATTTGTATTGTTGAACAGTGTATTGCACTATACTTTTGAGAAATGTGAATTACACTTATGTAATTCCTTTCTGGTTGATTTATCATCAAGATTTGCCTCAAAATATCTAAGAAGGTGTATACTCTATCTTATATATATTAAAAAAAAATCTATTCAAACCCCACTGGAAGTTATAAAGGGGAGGACAGTTCTTTGACAGCATTGTTCACAAGCTCAGAGATAGTGCTGTTATCGCTTTGCTTGATACAGGAATAGCTGTAGACTTGCCAGATATACTCTATTAACAATATTTCCACAGTGAAAGATGGGACACATTTGTACGCAGCAGTATTTCAAGCATACCCTTCATCTCGTGCGTGGTTTTAGTTTTCTCTAATGTTTCTAGTAACTCTAATGATATATTTGTGCTTGCATATAACCAGGAAAGCTGCTGAGTTGTTATTGGTGCAAAACTTGATACCTCTTAGGATTAAATAATTTCATTTTTCATTTGTGCAGGTATAGTACTTTCCTCTTTAATAAACATTGTACTCATGGATTTCATGTCATCCAAACTGAAGTATTTTCACTTACAAGTTATGTAGAGTTTTTCATTTGCTGGTTGGTTGTTTTTTTTCCCAAAGCCTCATACCTGATTCCCATTGTAAAGTCCTGTGTCCTCCACACTGAGCAGTGCGGGTGCCTTTGCGTCAAGACTCTGTCCTCAGAAATCAGTCTGAATACCCACAGTTGCGAAGGTCTCCTTGGGCAGGCCCTAGACTTTGAGGTCACCAGGGATAGAAAGCCTCCCATCCCTTTCCTATTATCCTCTTGTCATTGATTGTTGGGAAATTGTGGGAGGTATACCTCTAGGGAACTAACTTCTTTTCTATCATTTTACAGATGGTACATACTTTATTGCTTTCTTGGTTTACAGGAAAAGTAATTTTCACCCTGTAAAAGTATATCAGATTATGTTAAATTGCACTCAGAATTGGAGATAAAATGGACCACCTGAGTAAAAAACCAACATACTAGTGGCCAACCAGCTCTGAGTCCTCTCCTATTGCAGTGCATGTTCTGAGAATGCAAATATAGGATTTATTGATAGGCTAATTTATTTCTGCCTACAATAAAAATGACAGGGCTGACCATGATGGTAAACGAAAAAGCAGAGTAAGCAGTCGCTTAATTGCATTGATGCAATTAGCAATTTTAAGTGTGATGCATTTTTGCTGTTTTGAAGCAATTTTAGAAGTAATTTTCCAAGGTTCCCTTAAAAATATATAGCAAGTAAAAATTCTGCTTTCTTCCTAATCTTGGAGGATTTAAATAAAATAAATAAATAAGATCAGTGGGGAAGCTTAAGGGACATCATCAAATTTCAACACAACCAAATAACTTAATGAAAAAAAAAATTATATGTGCTCTAAGCCTGAAAATCTTGCCAAAGTGAAAGTTCCAATACAAATGAAAAATCCCAGCTAGGCAGCCAGCTCACATTAACACAATTCCTTTTTTGCATTTGCAGGTAAATCTCCTTTATCTACTTATTTACTTCTTGTGCTTTCAATACATAATGTAACATTTTGAAGCATTTGCAGAGTCTAACTCTTCTTTGCTCTATTACAACAATACAGTAGGTAGATAATTAGAACGCTTCTTGTTCCCAAAGAAAATACGTGTATTATGAAAGTACATGTGCAAATTAAGTCAATGTTGTGAATTTATTTTACAAATCTAATGTAAAAACATATTTTCCTTCTTTGTATAATTATTCTGTAAGATTTCACCTACTTAATATTGAAATCCTTTGATAAATAATAGTTTTGGTTTAGAGCTGTATGATGCAATGAACTACAGAAAAAGGAAAAAAAGAGACACAATAGAAGACCATTTCTTTTTGTTGCATTTTATTCGCACAGAATATTACGAGTTTTATTATTGATGAAGTTAAGAATGAAGGAAGATGGATGTCAGGAGGCAGCTCCTTTTGTACTGGTGTAAAAGAAAAATGGCTCACATAAAAACAAATAAGCCAGGAACTATAAAAATACTGAATATAAAAACATTTTTTGTGGGAGGGCAGGATTTCTTTTTTCATGGAGAATGGATAATGGTATAAGAATGATTCAGAAATTGCTGAAGTCAAAGTACTGTTTCAAGAAAAAATATTAAGAGGCAAACTAGGCCAGGGCAAAATTAAAAATAAAATAGCATTCTGAGTTTAGGACATAAGTCCTTATTTAAATGCTTTGTAGTAGAGTAGATATTTGAAAAGTGCTTAACACCCACGATTTCCCATTTAGATCAGTATTCTAGAACACTGGAGTCCTAAGAATATGAGCATGAATACAGCGTTTAACTGGAGGCTCCTATTTTTGTGACTCTTGATTAATATCTAAATAAATAATGCAATATTAAAAAAAAATAAGGCAATGTAAAATGTAAAGGAATGATTTGCTGCAGGAGAGAACTATGTTCTTCATCTGAATCTATGGAGAACCCAGATCAAGAGACCTAGGTAATCTTAAGTGGGCATTACCAAGCAGATATACATACCAGGAAGAATGGATGGGAGACTGTCCCTTTTCAAAATGTGTTATCTTGGACAATAAATCAGAAATTAATTAAGAGGGCCACAAGTGATGAAATGTGGGGGAAAGCTGGAGTTGTGCTGGAGCTCTAGGAAGCCTAGAGGGATCCAAAATAGAAAGAAAAAAAAAATTACATAGTGGGGAAAAGAATTCCAGTTCATATGAAGGCACAATTTGTTCTCCAAAAAAATGCTGGTCTACCACACTATTATTTGCCTACACATTTTGAGCACTGCATATGCTGTGATTGCAAAATACAGATATTTGTGATACATGTCTGTGATGTGAATATGTAGTATTGTAATGAACTGAGAGACTTAGGGCTCTGAATCTCTTTTTCTGTCCCATATGTCATTCCTGATCTTTACTTGGCCAAATAAGTTATGAATATATCTTAAAATTTCTTAAATCTGGAAAAAAAAGATAGAAAAGCTTTTGGAGAATTTTTATACATAAATTTGCAGAATTTTTAGTGTGCCATTTTGCAGTTTAGCAGATTGGCTTTTGAGGCACTTGGCCCACACTAATCTTTGAACAGAAAAAGAACACTGCTGTTGCATTTGTATCTCAGCACAGTGGATATATATTGCTGACAAAATTGATATTTTGAGTTTTCTCTGAGAGTTCAGACACTGCTAATAACTTGGTAACAAAACAATTAAATATGAATATAGTGTTAATTAGCTTGTCAAACAAAAGGCATCCAGCATCATGTTAATTCCCTATACAACCAGAATTGTGAAACTGTCTAAGCATGTACTTGTCTAGCCCACCTACCTGTTGTGGCTATTCATTGCAATCTTCAGTGCAACTGTACTTTTCTTGATTTTGTATAACATGAAAAATTTTCTTCAAGAAAATGTAATAGACAGTAGTCTGGTTCCTTCTGAGATGTCAAATACCTACTTTATTATAGCAAGAAAGTGACAGTCAATTTAAGCCAGAATTTATTGAGAACATTAAGAGCTGGAAGGGCTTTGGCTAATCACTGTAATGTCCCCAACAAATGGTAAATGAAAGCATGAGGAAATTGAGTTAACAGAAGTTAAAAGTTCACATACTTGCTGAATTATATTAAAAAACCTACAACCTAATTAAATTATCTAAAACTACTCATTTCAGTCTGTCCTGTTATACTAGCAGGTGCATATGATGGTATTTTCTTAGATGCATAGCAGTTGACAGGTTTAGCATGAGTCAGATAAAAAGCCAATGAACAAGACCAAATGATGAATTAGTTGCTAATGTGCAGTGTTATGCTCAATGATGTTTTGCATTGGTGCTTGTTTATATCCTTCATGTTTGTAACTTAAAAAATCAGTATTGTCCTACTTAGAATACATGGATAAAGTGATCCATTTCTCCTCCTTTACAGAATTCTGGGGGGGGAAAGGGTAGAGAGGATAAAATACCATGCAATAAATATATGTCTATAGATGTATATTTCAGGTATGCTTATATCCCTTAAAATAGCAAAAGGTATATTACTGGTTTATGTACCATTACGCTACTTCACGAAGATCCTTTTCCATGTCTAGATTTAATATAGTAAGACATAACATTTAAGAACATGTTTTATGAATTTGTATGTTATCTTACAGGAATAATCTTTCAATAATTTTTCTTTTAATTTAAAATGAAGGGATAAAAATACTTCACTAGTATAACTGGGAAATTTCCTACAATCCCTCCTACGGATTCAAGGTTTACTGAAAATGCAATGGTTAAAGAAACTTTGTGTGGTTTCAGTTTACGGCATAGTAATTTTATTTGAAATCAATAGGCAGATCTTTGAGTATCTGTGAGAAATTTGATTTAGTAGTCAGATAACATCATGTACATGCAGTAGCATTCTCACTTCTAGCAGCACATGGGAATGTTTCAGGAGAAGAACTTCCGGATAATGAACAGCAGAAAATTTTGCACTTTGGAGAATTCAGGGTTTATGCACTTGCTGGATTTGCTTTCTTGAAATGAAGAAAATGGTGTAGGATACCGCTCAGTCCTTTGACTAACTATAGAGGACAGAACTGCCATATGAATACCTTTTCCTGGCAGAAGTCAAGCACCATAGAGGAGTCATCTCTGTCGCCTGACACACAGATGCATAAAGGAAGTTATTAATTATGGCAGAAGGACAGTTTTCAGCTCTAGGAAAAAAAAAGTGATGGTGTGACTGTAATAAAATATCAAAATGACATTCCAGCAACATTCAAAATTGGATGTATCCCATAGGAAGTTTCATCTGTAATTTCATCTTGAGAATGTTTTCTTCTCCCCAGCCATTACTTAGAAAAAGAGTTGCATTTCAGAGAGAAATCCAGTGTCACGCTTTTGTTTCTAACTGCTTGCTAAAAGAGAAAAGCAAATGTACAGGTGATTTTTTTTTCCCCACCCTCAGAGAAATAAATATTTTATGAAATGAGAGGACCTTTCTGCTCCTATATAATACTTATAAGTGCTTGTCTACCAAAAAGAAAGGACATCATTGATAGTTTATTGCTGACATCAAGATTAGCGTCAAGATATTATGTTGATTTGGCTTCTGTGAAAAGAGATCTTCTAAAATTCGTAACAATAATTCTTACATTTCCTCCCTGATGATTAGTTTAATATTAGAACTTACTGACAAGGAAACAAAAAGCATTATCCTTTTTTTTTTTAAAAAAAAAGATACTTTAATATTTCTTTATTCAATTTTCTTAGTTTTAAACTCTATCAAAGCTAATATATGTATTTGAAATAAATAATAATTTTCCTGTGTAGCAAAGACCTGTTAGTTTTGATGCTGGTGTTCACACACACACCCCCACCACCACCACGACCAAACAGACATACAAACAAAAAATAAACACCCTACACTCTAAATAGCATACTTTGGCATTTGTGAAACCAGCTTTAGGGAAGCCTATGTAATTAAGCCTAGATTTACTTCTTTAAATGCAGAAAAACCTTAATTTAAAATTGAAACATTTGTACATACTTTCCTCTTTAGACAAATAAATTCTCATAAACTTCTCAATCAAAATTGAATGGAAG
>WKFP01015432.1:2982470-3000794 GCA_011057875.1 Pterocles orientalis | reverse complement strand
CTTCACTTCCTTCCTAAAAACTGTTTCATGTATACAGCTACTCTAGTGATTTAAAATGCACACATTTCTAATTATGCTTTTCTGAGTATGTGCTTTTTGTGTACAGGCATCAACAACATTGCATTTCTGCAGCCTGAGAGAGGTACCTGTGTCTTTATTCAGCATAGTAACTATATTGGTTTATGGTTAAACAGCCCTTGAAAACCCTGCACTCCAGAAGGTTCCCAAGTTTTCCAGAAATTGCATTTCCAGTTTCAACCCAGTCCTAGCCTAAGACATTTTTTTACACAACAGCTGAACTTGTCCTTGTTCTTTCAACTGCCACAACCCCTCCCTGTTCCCAGCATTAATATTCTTGGTTGATGTGGGGAAATATGGACATAGTCCTTCAGATTGCAGTGAAGACTTAAACTATGACCTTCCAGGGCAGGGGGGAAATCCTGCTGTATTTGTAACAATGAATCTGTCACTAGGCAGTATAGCTGGGCTCTGAAGAAATTGTGTATATTTTCCCCCTTGTGCATTATTAATGCTGCTTTTTAGTTCCAATCTAGCTTCTCTTTTTTTTTTTTTTTTTTTTTGGGGGGGGGGGTGTTTGTTTGGTTTCCCCCCCCCAGTACTTCTGTGTACTTTAGTATCTAGACCTGCCATCTCTACTGTAGGAGGAAGGGCAATGCTCTTCCCTGGGTTGAGTCAGCAAGAGCTGTGGTAAATATTTTTCAACTGAAAATTATTTTTTTAAAATTTATCTTTAAGTGCTAAAATGGATCTAGATTACAAAATACAAATTAAGATCTAAAGGAAAGAAGTGAAATGTCATTAACATTGATAAAGTGAGACTCAGATAAATTTGTGTATTCTGTATCCCTTTTCATTCCGTTCCAATCTCAAAAAATTTAGGCATGCACTAGAGGTAAATATATAGCTCAAACCACAAAAAAAACCTCACTTCGGTTCAATTTTAAGGCATTTCAGATTAAAGCCATGTTAGCTTCAGAAGTGCCACATTGAGAGAATTTCTCAGTATTCCTCTCTAGACTGTTTCTTCTGTCTGGAATCTGCTCACTTTTATGACCAACAAAAAAATGATCAGCAAATCAGTCAATCACATCTAGGTAGTATTTTATGGGTCATGTGACAGGAATGTGAGTGCAGTGACCCGTTCTTGATGCCTCAAGAAAGGCCATCATTCACAAAATGCCTTGTAATGTATACTTAGTCCAAACGTTGTGTTCCGAGTGTCTGCAGTAGATGTCACCTTAGTGACTCTGAGGCCTGAAACATTTTGGGTAAATACTGACGAAAAGAAAAGGAGGGAAACTGGAAATACTCAAGGAAGGAACATACATTAATTCTGATCTCATATCATTTGTCTGATTGTTATTTCCTTGGGTATACAAAAGCTAGAGCCCCTACTTAAACATATATTTATGCTAAATCAAGTTCTTATGCTAATGGAATGGAACAGAAAAAAATTAAAAATACAATTATAAACAAGAGAGTGGAGATTGCTATCGCACATGTTAATCAGCTGGAATAGAGCCCTTGGGTCTCTTAGCTGGAACAGCAACCTCCCACTGCCTATGTCCAACCTTCCAGCTCCTCTGGAAGAAAGCCTCTGCCTTCCAGATAGCAACTGTTTGTCTCCCTTGCCTCGGGTAATCCATCTTGCTAACACCTTCATGCCACTCTGAAAACACTGTCCTTCTTGAAGCTGATTCCTTGGTGTTAAGGACTTCATAAGCATTATTTTATGATTAGCAATGTAATTATATAGAAGTACAAAGTTAGCTGACTAGTTGTTAATCTTCATTAAGAGGATAACATCAAAAAATCTTATTATGTTTTATAACATTTTTCCTCAGCGCTATACTAATTCCTTATTTTGCAAAACACGCATCCTTTTCTGGTCCTTGCATTATTCTGTTAGTAATTACAGCAATTTAGTCTTTCAAGCAGGGAAAGCAAGTTGTCTTTTTGAGCAATAGCACACCATAGGTTATTTGAATTAGGATGTTTCAATAATAGTACAGCTGTCCCACCAAGATGAAGTATGTCACCTTGGTAACATGCTTAGTTTCCATCAGCCTTAGATCCTTTATTCATTCCTGAACCCAGTTTAAGCTGGTTTTTGAATACAAGCCACAGTGGCACAAGACCAGCTGTCTCTCCACCCATTTAAGTAAAATCCATATTTCTCCTCATGCCTTGAATAATTTGTTTTCTTGCCATACCTAAATTAAATCATGCAGGTACCACAGTGGCCGCATTTGAAAAGGATAGGTACTTCCACAATTATTCTCTTTTTGAAGTCCATACTTTCAACGGCATTTTCTGAAGGATCTGTGAAGTCTAATAGGGGCCTTTTTAGTTCAGTAGGAACTTCCAGTATTTCTGTCCTGGTGCGTACTTGCCTAAAAATTGCTTCAGTCTTTTCCATACTGCAGGGAAAAGACACTGCAGAGGAATTAGAAAATATGTGTATCTTTCTGTTACTTTTGTAGTTTTTATTTAAAAAAAAAAAAGTATGAATGATATACAGGATATAATTTTAAGATATCACAGTTTTGTTCAGGGAGAGTTGTACCTTAATCAGAAATTTAAAAGGCATCTTTACATCAGTGTGAATGGGATCGAAACTTTTTTAAAAGTAAATTTTGCAGTTTTTAATCTAACCTCTGTTCTTTATGTAGATACTTTGCTGATCAGTCTTTTTATGTAAGAACTTTTAAGTTTATTGGTAAAATTAGTGAAAGCATTTATATTTCCACATGATTACTACTAATACAAGAACATATAAGATGAAAAGACTATTTAGGGTATGAGGATTTCCATATGTAAAAAGTTAGATGTCTGTGTTAATGAACATGTATCTAGAGTACAGGAATACAGTATTTCTTCACTTGGGATTTAATGTGGAGAACTGTGGCATTAAGAGAGGCTTGACTGAAAGAAAGAATATCACTGAATTTTTCTTGTTGTATAATGATGTGAAGCAAATACCACATCACTACAACCAGACTATAGCCCTTTCACAAAGCTACAGAAATGTGGGAGCTACTAAATCCACTTTACACTCTGTGCATGTTGTTTTCTGATTCTTAGAGATAAACATGGCCTCTGAAATTTAACTCTCTTGCATATAACCTACAAATACACTAATGGCATCTTTTTTGCTTTTTTGTTACAACAAAAAAGTGGTAATACCAGAAAGACAAATAGGTCTGGTATCCTCAAATATTAATGGGGTGAGAATCAAAACAAGAATGTCTAGTTTTGGTGCGCACACTTTTGCATGCTTTGATTTATGTCATGATTTGCATTTGAAGCATGCACACAATAATGATTATTTGGTCTTCTTTTTTATTTAAAAAAATGTATTTATTCGTGATGTGCTAAAGGGATGTTGACCAGTATAATGCACTTAGTCTCAGGGATGTGCATTGAATTAATGTTCTTATTTGCAATCTTAAAATCATGAAGTGTATGAATAATTATCTGATTAAAAAATTAGTTTGTCTATTTATACATAATTATACTATTGATTTTAGTGGTTACTAAATGCTTGAAATGGGGTGAATTATTGAAGTATCTCTATAAACATGAAGTAAGTGAGCTTCTACGTTTGCAAAAGTGGTGGCAATCCCGGTTATCATTAAAAGTGGGAGGAAGTATGTCCTTTGTAATTTTTTTTCTTTTTAAATTCAGGCTCAGGTTTTGGTTTTGTCTTGTTTCACAGGTTTCCCTGTTTTACAATGGACAATCAAATAAAAAAGGGTGTGGAATATAAGCGTTAAAACAGTGTATGTTCTTACTTGAAGTGGCAAACTCAGTCAGGCCAGGACTGCTTTAAAATCTGTGCATTTTTATTTTACTTTGTTTTTTTCCCCTCAAAAAAAATCTTCATTCTTTTGTAATATCAGTGTAATCAATGCAATCTTAACTGCTGAGAACACATCTTAAGTGACTCATCCAAACCTAGACAGTTTTTAAAAAGCAAGCAGCTTTCCCTTCCTGCTTTGTGAGTTTCTATCTCTTCTGTGTGAATCATGTAAAACCTAATATTTCCAGATTTTAAAAATATCATTACTTTTAAAATTGAGCAGAGTCATTAGAATGACATTTAACTGTCATACACAAGTTATATGAGTTTCTTAGCTGTGCCTTTATAAGTAACTGCACTGTAGGGACATGGGGTTTGTGTGATGGAGGAGCACTGAAAGGTGGTTTCGCTGCAGTCCATTCTTCCAGGTACTACTTGGATGAGCTATAAATTTCTTTTTTTTTTTTTTCACTTTTGAGTAGTCTTCTACCTACTTTGCCTTTTGGTTGACTCCTCAGTGAAATAAAGACAGTAATATTCTAGCTGGTATGCCTGTTTTTTAAAACCTTCTCAAAAACTTCTGAAATGAACTTCACTCTGTTCCTACCTAATAATAGTAATGGTAATAATCTCTAAGGAAAATGGTGTTATTGCATGAAGTGGATAATTTTTATTTCAGTTGTCTGGAGTGATGTCGACAGTGTACAGTATTTCAGTGGCATTTTTTACTGAATGTGTTTATGATGATCTATTTTGTAAAAATAAGTAACAGGATAAAAGTCTCCGTACATATTTGAACCTATGTACTACAGAAGAGGCACAATTCATTGTCTTGCTCAGGTGAAGACTTCATTGTAAATGGTAATCGGCATAACTTAGCTTTGGGTGTGCATCTTAAACATTTAAGGAAGTTTCCCGGGGTATATTCTCTTTTGCACATGTGCTAAGCACAGTCCTAAAACCTTTAGTCATGTCTGTCTGAGAAACACAGTTACTTTTGTGGTGTTGGCATCACCACAATGTTAGATAAGTGATATTAACATAAAGTGCTTGAAATTCATAGCAATGGATCAAATTTGATCAAGTAAGATGTATTCTACTGTATTTTACATTTACGTGTGAAATTAATTTTTTAGACACAAAAATTAAAGTTTCTAGTGTAAATGCTGACAACTTTAATCATAACTGCATAAGCACAGCACGTGTAAAAGAGAAAGCAAAGGAGTTTAAAAATTCCTATGTGAGCTATGCTATGCACAGGATACAAGGATGGATGGATAGACAGATAGGTAGATATCAGGCATTAAAATGCCATAGAGCAAAGAAATGTATTAGATTAAACGTGTGTTAATGCAGAAGGGAAATTGTATAGAGTTGTTCATTTTTCATTCACATGGATGTGTAAATACACAGAATAATAGTACCTGACAAAAAGCTAAGAGGAGAGTTAACATCTAGTGTGAGGTGGAGTGTTTAATGGATGAACTTAGAAGCGGATAACAATATAGCATCCCATGTATACTTTTATAATTGCACATTCCTCCAGAGATAATGGATATCATTATCAGCAGCGCCTGTACTAAGAAACTTGGCAAGGTTATGATTGTTTGTTACAGCTTTGGTTATATTAACATACACATTAATATTTATAAATATTTGATGTCATGTTAATTTTTCATATAAGATGATTTATGTGATGCTGCTGTGCCCTGTTAGAGGGCATTTGCAGTGTGCATCAGAAGGGAAGAGAGTTGATGCATGTTCTTTAAGAGGACTTGCCTGTGTATTACAGTGCTCGCAGTGCATTATTCTTGAGAACAGTGATTTAAAGATAAATTATCTGAATTGCAGATACACTCCATTAACATTTTAAATAAAACATAACAAAAAGACCACTCTAAAAAATACAATAATAATATTCACTTCCCCCTTCCCCCCCAAATAATGAAAAAAAAGTAGCGTTCCACTCCTTGGTTTGACCTACTTGCCAAGACCTTTTGTTATATTGGGGGAAATTAATAATTATTTTCATGACCTATTTGTGGAAATTTGAGGGGAAATGCTGCATCAATTTTCCAAGTAGTTATTGAGGAAATAATTATTATATATATATTTATATGTATATACCCTCTGAGGGGGGAGATAGCTTCCTATAAATCCTACCATAAAGAAATATAAAATTTAGCTCTGTCTATAACAGTACAATGTAACAAGTGTCAGAGATGTAAATGATTATGCCATTCAACTTCACTATTTCTCACTAGTAACTGGAAGAGCAATTGCAAATCATTGAGTTTGTAAATTAGTGGATAGGCAAGCAAGCACCATGCAAAACAGTGTATCACAAAAAGTAGTTTTGTTTGTTTGACGAATGTAGTTTAGTTCTAATTGTTCGTAATACTTCATACATAAAAAAAAAAACTTATACAATATTTTTCAAAAGAGTAAAATTTGTGTAACGTATGTCACTGCAGCACATTGCCTGCTAAATCTTTGGAAAATGGGCAAGATCACTTCTTGTGCATTCCCACGGATTTGCAAGTTAAACTGATTCTGGTGCAGGAGTGCCACATAATGTATTTATTCATACATACATTCTTCTGCAGAGAGACACATTATTAATCCATTAATTTTACTTTTTTTGTAATTGGCTCATGAAAAAACTTAAAGAATAAGCAAACTGGTTGAAAAGAAAAACAAACTAAACAAACAACGATGTATTTTCTTTTTTGTTCATTCGTTTACCAGGTATTTAGAGTCACTTGCAGCTTTAAGATGTTATACTGATGTCTGATACTTTTTTTTTTGGTTGTCTGTAATACATGCTGTCAAAATAGGTTTATTCTATTCACAGATTGCATTTCAAATCCAGGGCATATAAATTTTGCTTTGAATGACTTAAAGTCACAGGCTTCTGAAATCTTGCTGAGCTTTGTATTCTGCCCTCTGCTGAGAAGACCTCCAAAAATTACCCAGCTGATCCTCCATAAAAATTAACAGTAGAATTTGGTAAAAGTGAGTCCACTGGCCCCAAGTTAATAATATATTCTTGTAGGTTTGAGTGCAAAACATTCATTCATTATCCTCATAGCTTTCGTAGCTTAGTGGCATTTTTTTTAAGGTTGTAGATTATAAGAATAACTGAGTAAATCCATAAATATACATCGAATATATTAGTGAATTCTAATTGCAGAGGTGTCAGGTGATAATGAACTATGACCATCTTTGATTTTATACTATTACAGAGGCAATTACAGAGGCAGCAATTGTAGAAAGCAGCTAATCCCTTCTTATGTGGCCAACAGTGCTGGGGTGTATTGCTCATTTCTTTCCATTTCTTGAGTGGAAGTTAGGTAAGAAAAATTTATAGGAAAGTTCTTTTCAATTATTGAAAACAAATATTTTTTTTAAAAAAATCATATTTTTTTTCCTGACACATCACATGTATTTTAAAAATCTGATCAGATTTTTCATACTACCTGTAAATTACTAAAAGGTAAATATAACAGTGTTTCTGCATCCCATTAACAATTTAAATGACAGGTACCTCTGTGTTATACCAGCCCTTAAAGAGACAAAAAGGTGAGGTAAAACAAAATGATTAAGTAAGAAAAATTCCGACTTCAGTATTAAAATGTTTTTTGTGATAAAATGAAAAAGAACTTTTGAAGTCAGGTTATCCAGCAAACTCCTTAGCTCTGCCAGCGTAGGAGACCCATCCATTCTTCTGACATATGATGGTCCCAAACTCTCTATACAAAACCACCATCTCTCTTTGCAAATCCTCCTGATGAGTTTCCTGACAGAGGAATTTGATTCTCAATATCTGTCACCAGGCCACTTTCAGATCAAGGTACAAGCATTGGGAAAAATAGAATTAGGTATCATTTCAGAACTCATAAATTACAAATCTGGATCTTTCAAAAAGTGGATATGGTGGATGAATTAGTTTATGGAGAAATAATTTGCTTCTAAGATGTGACCTACATTTTCCTTTATATATAAAATATTATAAATCTCTTGCATCTAAAAAATAAGGGGTTTAACACAAGTGGCGCAAGTCATTTTAGTTGTCTGTCAGCTTCTAACAGAAGGGAAGTGTTCCAGGTTAATTAATCTGGAACTAACAATAATGTTTAATATCTCGTGGTCAGCAACTGATCAAAGCACAGCCTGTAACAACAGTATACAGGAGCATTTGCCTAGAAAAAAAAAACTGTAAAGGTTTATCAGGATATGGACTTTTTAAAATAGAATGTCTTTATGGCTTCTAGATTGAATTATTAAAATACATTATCTGTGGAACTTCTTTGGAAAATATTTTACAAGTAATGTCAAAGGAAAGTCTTGTTAACTGTTTTAACAACATAAGGTCAATGCCTTTGTTTTTGATAGCACTCAGAAGGCACATGTCGTGTATCCTTACTTTGCTGTGAGTCTCTAGAGTCTCTATAATCTGGACCATAATTACTGGAACACCCATCTTTGTTACTGCAAAGTCTTTTGACTTTTGAAGTCAGCTGATGGGTTTGCACTGTGAATCATAGATATGAATGAACAGTGTCTCTTGATTTTGGGGCATCTGATTTTAAAATCCTCTCTCCACTTGTCCTATGAAATACAAGCACATTTTCAAAAACATATTGTAATATTAATTAGACTTTTGCCTTCAGGGATAATACTTTGATGAATTTGTGATTCAGTTGGGTTAACTAGATTTGAAATCTTTTAAAATAAGATAAAATAACAACCTAGCAGCACTTGGCCCAGAATTGGATTATATAATGCAGTGATGAGTGGTGTGTAAGAACCTGTGTTACAGATGGTGTGCTGTAAGTGAGAGTACTGGAGAAGAAAGTATACATGGATTTAGGCTACTATTTTTTAAGTCCTCTTTTCAATTTTCGGTACCAAATGACAATTTAATCAGAGTTAACTACCGTGAAAGGGGAGGGTGAGGAGAAATTTCATAGAATCTCTGGGCTGGAACATGATCAAGTAGCCATACAATGACGACAGTGGACATTAATTGGTCTTCTCTGTGGGAAATAGCAGTATGGGCAGCAGATGCTGACAGTGAGAAGAAATGGCAAATTTGTACAAAATATAAGCACCTATTGTCTAATGAAAATCTTAGCATAAATTTGGCACTTTTTAATGTGGAGATTGATTTAATGCAGGGTTTAAAAAATAAATCTATGTTAGGCCAAAAATATGTTGATAGAATTATTAGGAACATATTTCACACAAAAAATGCAAGTGCAAGACAAAATCAACAAAAATATTACCATAATTTTTTTGGACCAGTAAAAACAGCTGTTTTTACTGAAATCTTAATGTTGTGCTAGAAAGAATATGCAAGGGTAATGCTTTATTAACTTTCATTACCCAAGTTGTGAGAAATTCCAACAATAAACAAATATCATATATAATGACAAGTACATTGAATAATTAGAGGGGGGAAATTTAAGTAAGTCTTGAGTATTATTAATACCAAAGGAAGGCATTTGCAATATATGTTTGTATGGTTTGTAGCCTTTTAAGCTTATAAGGGCTGCAAGCCTGCCTAAGGCGTGATCATAACTATGCATTGGCAGTCAAAGGAGCCAAGGAGGCACACTCCTTCCAGATTATAGCTGTGAAAGGGCATAGAAGCAAGCATCAATGTTGGGTGTAGGTTGGAGTAAAACAGCATAATTCGAATTCACAGCTAATTTCAGATTTTAAAAGTTCACACATCAAGAGAAGTGATCCAGTGAGTCTTCTGTGTCCATACCTTTTTTGTCTTTTCTGTTGTGTTACTGGGCAGTAGGCGGACTGTGAGGGATCCAGGTAAGAAGAGATGTGGCAAAATGTGCTAGAGAAGAGAAAGCAATAGAAGCAGTTAGTGAGAAAATACTATTGAAGTGGTTATTCTGTAAAGGGAGATGTTCACTAATTGATGGTACAGTTCAGAATAGAGGTGCCTTCCAACGAAGAGTGGTCTGGAATGTGTCCTTAATTTACAAAATAAAAGATGGTGTGAAGTCCTACACTATCCATGATATTGTACTACAACAGACTAAATGTTGGTCGCAGTACTGAAAGAAAGACAATTACTACAAAAAATGGCAATACTCTTTTTAAGCAATGGATGATTTTAAATATTCATTTTAATAAAATATTCTAGTAAGTAGAGATACTGCAAATGCTCAGTACTCAGTACAAATCAAAGTAAAATACAAATACAAGTAAAATATTTAACATTTCATTATAAAATGGTAATATATACTATAAAAATACACAAACACGAGTTATTAATGCATTGATGGAAAGGCATCCAGCTGTAAATGACATTACTATATAGCAGCAACAAATAAAGGTGACTAGTTCCTTCACTTCAACTTAGCAAAATTTTTTGAAGTCAGAAAAACATTTCATGGAGCTTTTGCAAGGTAATTTTTTTTTAAAAGGTTCTTTACACTGCTTAACATTTTGATAGAGTTTTATTAAATATTTTTTAAAAGCTTCTGCTAAAGATTGTGTCCGTGTTAGTAACTCATACAAAGTAAAATCAGTAAAGCTGTGCTATTTTATTCTAACATAAGTGTTTTAAATTCTCAACTAACTTACATTACTCTTCTCTTAAGCTGTTGTGTTTTTTCATTTATCCTATTTTTTTTCTGCTTAAGGAGCAATTTTTGGTAGAAAATATGAAATATTATTCAGATCCTTTCTTTTTATCCTGTTACTATAAGCTATACCACATGTACTGTGGGAATTCTACTGTTAAGTGGAGGGAGGTAGAATTTTAACAGCCTTCAGTGCAGTGTGAAAATTAGCCAGCATGTTGGTTATGACAAGGAACACTTCCTCTAATCTCTTCAATTACTTGTGCATAGATTGTTATGACAAGTGCTTGGCATCACAAGTTACCACAGCTAATCAAAGGAAGCCCCGTAATGAAATCGCAAACCTCCCATTTCTCCTCCTTTGCAAGCACGGGGCTGTAACTGTAGTAGCAAAGCAATAATCTGGCTATTGAAACCATTTCCTGTATTTGCTGTGAACAAGACTGGAGGACCAGGAGAATAAAAAGTAATAGGAGATAAAAGGAGATCAGTGACACATATTTTCTACAATCAACTGCTAGCGTGTTGAACAATAGGTTAGATACATTCATCATGGGTTTACAAGCATGTTTACAAGCGCTGTTGCTGTTTTTCCTCTTGTTCATTCAGGTCTTCCTCCAGACACTTACTCAATGATACAAAAAAATGTATCTTCTATTTTCTAATTTTTACCAGCTGTAGAAACAGGGCTGGGAGTATTGCACCTGTCAGCTATCTGAACACATACTATATTTTCCTGAAAGTTTATATCAAAATAATGAGAGTTTGTAATTCCAATTACATCAGATCTTCAAAACAGTGATTTATTTTATCATTTGGTGAATGACCAAGTGTCTGTTAGAAAAACTCTAAAGATTGTATTAGGCAGACTGAGCAGTCTCACATCTGTCTTACAGGTCACTACTAAATGCTTGGCACAGTTAAATGAGTAAACAGCCTGAAAAGGAAGTTTAAAACCAACTATTTTTTAATATGATGTTCAAAAATTAGACTTTTTCCCTAAAACTGTTTCTTTTCATTTAATTGAGATTAAAATGTAAAAATGAGACCTACTACGCCAGCTCCTCTGTTTTTGCAATGTTCAGGGTAAGTGCAGAATAGAAAGATTTTTAGTAACTTCTGTGTGGCTAAGTGAAGTTTGAAATGTCTTAGAAAATATCCTTCCCACATTTTCTGGTTATTCTGAATTAAATGGGCTACAACGATGCCACAAGGGTTACTCGATGGGCCAAGATTAAGCTAAATCACTTCAGTGATACTGGTAGCATGTAGAAACATCTTTTAATGCAAACCTTATCAGCTGACTACTAGGAGCGGTGCAGAGATACAGTGGAGCTAAGTTCGGGATAATGTCCCCTGCTGGGAAAGAAATGTGCTCTTTGGAAGGTGAGGTTTCTGAAGATACTGTCTGAACTAAATATTTCCTACTTAAAAATTGCAGGAATTTCATCCCAGCCATTCTGTCTGGTTTCTGAAAGGGCGCTTGATGGTGAGCAATGAAATTTAAAATAAAAAGACTTTTCTTTTCCCACTGTAGTCTAGCTGCTAGTCCCAGCACAGTCATATTTTAGTGAGTCAATGCCCACATATATCCTGTGGTCAATTAAAGCGTAAAACTTAAGAGGAAGTACTGCAAGTACGAGAGAGCATTGAGTGGAACATGAGGTGGACAAAGATGTGGAAAAAAAGTCCCGAAGGTGGATTTGGGTCTGACATGTGTGAACTGCAGGGGTTGTATGTGGGGAGAGCTAGTGCAGGCCCCCAGGGAAGCTGGCTGAGTGATCACTGATTTAGTCTGATGTCCAACAGAAAAAAATAAAGTGGAGGACTGTTTCAAGAAGAAATGAAACAAAGTAATGGAGAGGTTTAAAGTGATCAGAGAAAGAGAGTGGAAATCAGTTCGTTAATACAAACTTTTTTTTTTCCAAGTAAAAAATTAAGTCTTCCTTTATTTACAGTTATTAAACTTTGTTTAGCATTTTGCTTTTAAGTTTTGTTTTTGGTTTGGGTTTTTTTTTTTTTTACGAAAGGCAATTCAAACTGAAATTTTGTATAATTTATTTTATTATGACAACATATTCCAAAGTTAAGCATTTCATTTCCAAAATGTTGACCTAGGAAAAAAATACAATACTTAATTTTTTTTCATTTAAAAGAAACTGATAGCTGAAACTGAATAGAAAGTGAGGAGATTTTCCCTTCACTTAGTCCACAGCAAAACTAGTTACCAATTATACAAATTTATTCATTGATAAAGATTTGTCAACCATAGGGTAAAATTTCTGAGTACTTACTGTGAAAGCTAATTTTTATCCATAGAATACATTATTTGTTTTCATGTTTTTTTCCTCGAAAGCTATAAGAAGAAATAAATTAATATTAAAATTTGCAAAACTATATTCTACAAGTAAGAAGATAGCAAAATGTGGGGTGCCTATGAAATATTATTTCTGCACTGGTGTTACGTGGTTTAATTAAATGATCACTTCATGAACAGTGTGGCCCTCCTATAGAAATTAATCACCAGTTTGTACTGAATGGCTTGCCTTAGAACCTTTTCTTCTTCAGATGGAAAAAAAAATGAATATGCGTTTGTGATGGACTGCAAGGCAAAAAAGGTGACTTTGTGGTTAGGGAACATTACATCTCACCTGAAGAAACAAACAATCAGTTTGCCTCTGCTACAGAGCTTTTTATATGATTCTGGGCAGGTCTCTCAAGCCCAGATATTCGCAGTTGGATCTACTGGGTTGGGTATTCTCTAGAAACATCTACAACTCTATATGGTGCAATGCTCTCTGTCTTCAGCCACTTGTGTGTTCTAGATTAGGCACCCAAAACTTCTAGACTAGTCAGACAATTCTAGAGTTTTAATTCTGGGCCCCAGTATGTTTATTTCCAATGTAAAATACTAAAAAGTCATGTCCACAGTACCACAGAACCTCATATGAGAGCACTGATAATGTTTTTATTCAGTGTACCTTTGTACTGGCACATACTAAGAAAGATCAGGCAAAATCTATTGAATGTAGGAGATAAAAATGCGGACTGATTAACTGTCTTTCCTTTAAATAAGAAGGGCCTCTACATAAATGTATTTGATCATTAAAGAGAAATCCTTATATCTGAAAGCAGGATACTGAATTACAATTACATGGGCAGCCTTGATTGGTTGATAAAGCAACCTCATTGCTTTTTGCCTATCACTGCTCATTTCGGTGTGTAATTGTAAGCATATATGTTAAAACAGTACACGTGCAGCTACACCTCTTTAAGCCAGTACTTACACATATAGAAAACATAGAAAAATTAGGAATATTATTAGCATAGACGTGGAACCTATTATCAAGTTACCAAAGGAAGTGGTGTGTGAATTCGATTATTGCTGATGGTGTTATTTATTTGTATTGCCGTGGTTTCAGTGAGCTTTCAGACTGTGAGAGCTCTCAGACATGCTGCATCAGACGTAGCATAAATGGAAAAAGACTTTTCCTGCTTCCAGAGAACTTACTATCCAAGCATAAAACAAAAGCAATGCTGCTAATGGTGGCACACAGCAGTGCTGGGAGTACTGGTCAACACAATTGCAAATACTGTCCAAGCTTTTTGAAGGTATTGCAAGAAAGAAAATCTCTAAGAAGCAGTTAGAAAACAAGTGAGATAGATAGATTTTTGTCTTTTACAAAGAATTTCTTCCAAATGTGAGAGGAATCAAAAGAAAAAAAAACTCAGAGAGATGCATTTCAAACTTTAAGACTTGGCAATGGGAACTGGCATCATATACCAGGCTGACATGGGTGTTGAGCTCTTGACAGTAAGAAAGCAATGACTGGCAAGATGGGAAAGGGCAATGGAAGAATCCTTAAAATGAAGACAAGTAGCTTAAGTTTGGTGGTAGAGAGGAGGCTGCCAGAGGAAGAAAGTGCTATTGCCACAGTGCCTGAAATGGACAAAGTGGCAGGCTGTACAAATACAGCCCATGCAGGAGCACTTGGGAAGGTTATAAGCCATATAAAATTGAATCGATAGATTTCTTTAGCTATTCTTTTACTTTCCATGATAGAATTCCTTCTGACAGATATTACAAGTGTATTGTTCTGAGATTATTTTGGGAACTATTTCTTTTTTAATGGAAAAATACAAATGCAGAGCTCCCATTTTGCCAGCACGTGAACTATAGAATTCTGCTGCTGCTTCTTTATTATTTTCCGTTTCTTTATGATTAGTGTAAAAGCAGAAAAGCTGTATTTTTACAGTATGCATATACAAAGGGTTTCACTGGTTTTCTTCTAATACTGACTGTTTCAGAAAGAGGAACTATACCTCTGTGCTTTAGAAAGTTTCCAAAAAGATTCATGTTGTAAAATGAAGCTTGTTAGAACTATTTCTTTTTCCATTTTGCCTTGTTCCAAGTCCTGTTCCCAAAATAGTGGGACAGCTTTTCTCTGAGTCAGCAAACGTTAGAGCTGGTATTAGTGCTGAACTGGGACTTGGGTTTTCTAAGATTCCACCCTTTTGTCTGAATCCAGGGACTTGCTATGATGTCATCAACACCTCACAAGTATTCAGTGGTCAAATTACAATTTCAGCTTTTCAAAAATCCTGCCATTATTAATCTTCTATTGAAAGCTTTGATGAATACACTATTTCAGATCTAGTCTTGATCCAATGTGATTCAGGAGAAAAATGGAGAATCAGACATGCTGTGTGCAATTACTCTGCCACAAAATCATCAACGCAAATATTGCGATAGTATCAGTATAACTGATACAGTAGTAGCTGAGAATTAAAATGTGAAGATAATGAAACAAAAGTGATTTTATGTTGGTTTTCATCCCCCATTCTACTTCATTTTTGTATATTTAAATTCCTGAAAAAAAATGACAGAAAGAGCTCACACATCCAGAAGCATGTGTTTCAACATCACTTTAACTAATATATGCGATATTTAATAGGCAACTGAAAGAAAACACAAACAGAAGGTTGTAAGCATATGATGGAAGGGTCTACAGCAGTCCAAACTTTTGTCAGTGCCAAAACTGTCTCCACTGCTGGTAGTTCTCCAGTGCTGAGGTAAGATGTATAAAAGAGTAGGAAATCCCACTCAAGCTGCTATGTTTCTGCATGCGCATATATAAGTCACATTCTTCTGAATATGAGTATCATAGAAACTAAATTTAGGTCACTCTGAGTGAGTGAAATCAATTCTGTTCAGAACTGCTATTTGAGGGCAGAATTATCTGGTAGACAATACTTTTTGTGTATAATTTTCACTGAAGACATTAGGAGTTTTCCATATTTAGTTTCTAGTGATTTAATAACTCTTTATATTCAACTCATTTTATTTCCATTTCAAAAAACAAAACCAAAACATGTATTTTTAATGTGTTGTGAACTTTTCTCAAGCCAGACAAATAAACACACCTGAACAGAAAAGGTTTGAAAATCCAGAATAAGAATAATCTGTATATCCTGAAATATCATAAATGTTAAGTTAAAAAAATTGAGTTCTGGTTTAGCAAAGGGTATCAATATTAGCATCTGTGGCAAAGTTTCCAGCATACATGAATGCTTGTTTTTTCTGTGTCACTTCCTTGGTTTTCCTAAATGGAAACCACTCTAGAGAGGATTGGCTTTCTGCATTATATTTGTTGTAACTTTTTAAAAGGTCGAGCTGATAGGTTGTGATGCAGTTAACATGCCTACATGTTAACAGAACTCTTGATTATAGTTGCCGTAGTACAACTGGTCTGGCACCAGATGGAAGGATTAAGAGAAGATCTCTACCTAGACAACTACCAGAGTTAGTATACTCTTTAATCTTCATACCTGATACCTGGACACTGGCATGGTTAGAGAGTTGACCTACTCTTTCTCTGTGTCCTTGCTCCACGAAATAGTAGCTATGAAGTACCCCTGAAGTCTGGAGGAAGGGGAGCATACAGCTTGCTTCCCAGCTAGCACTTCTCTTCCTGGGCTCCTCTGTCATCAGATTGCCCTGTTTTTTATAAACAGAAAGAGAAAAAACCCCTAAGTAGTTAACAGCATGTGGGGCTCCACATATGATTACATCAACATATGTAGCATTGTACCATACCAATAGGGGAAATTAGCATTTTCAGCTCATGCTGTTTCTTTCACACAAGAATCTTGGTATGAATGCCTAGCAGTATAACCCATTTCAACAACAACAGGTTTTGGGCTTTTTTAATGTAAAAAGTTACATTTCATTGCCATGAAAACATATTATAAACCCTACAAACAAGGTTCAAATAGGAAATAATGCTTAGGAACACAGGTCCAAAACCAGCTGGACTTACATACATTGTTCCTCAGTAATAATACACCATTTATATTGCTATGAATTAGATGTTCTGAGAATATATGGGAAGCAAAGATTGTAAAAAGTTATTTTCTCTGATGAACTGATATATTTGGAGAAAGGACACATGCTTTCAGGTACAGGGTTCCTTCAGCAGGATCCTCTATCAGGTATAATAGGAAACTGTTTCCACTAAAAAAATAAAATATCCCTTGACAGGCAAAGTGACTAGATATGTTTATATATTTTAATTGTATAAAGAATCACTGGAACATACAAAGCTTTTGTGAAATCAGGGGGGAAAAGAGCTCTATCTTGAGGCTGGAAAGACACAAAGAAACTTGTGGACTAAACTGATATTTTTTTATAATATGATGTTCCATAGCATCTGTGTGTATAGAAAGGTTGTAGCCCCATGGTAAATGTGTGATGCACCTCCGTTAGGCTCACTATTCCAGCTCTTCTGAGGCAACTCCTGTGATTCCAAACCTCTGAGCCACTTCAAAGAACTACTGTTTTAAAAAGTATCAAAGACATACTGGAAAAAAAAAAAGTTTTATCCTCTGAATAGGGAACAGTACCTGTCCAGTGGTCCTAAAGAAAAGTAACTTGCAGAGTATTGTATAGAGTAGGCTATATTTAGGCCAGGACAAGTACTTAGTTTAGCATTTGCAGCCCCATGACACACCAAGGCCTTTGCACTGTTAGAAAAAGAAAGGGAGAATTCCCTCTGCCAGATACAAATCAGCGCTTGCTTCTGGTGCTGAACATCCACACTGCCATTCAGAAAACTAGAACACCTCTTACCAACAACCTAAGAAGCACAAGACCCCAGCACAGAATAATCTTTACTCTCTCATACAAGATTTAACAAAAGAAAGCATTTTAAAACATTATTTCTTTTTTTTTTCTGTAAAATAAACATGGGATATGGATAAGCTCTTTACAAGCAAAGGAATACCAAGAGTAGTTTAACAGTTTTCTGCAGAGTACGTAAAATAGTCCAAAGACAGTAGTAGCTGTTGTAATGACACTCATTGAGAGCAATCTGCCCACCTCTGTCATGACTTTAGTATTTGCAGTGTGTATCAATAAAACCAATGAGCCAGAGCATCGTGTGCTTTCCTTTCTGGAAGACAAGGCACCAGCGTGATTTTTTAAATGTATGTGTGTGTTTGTAATAAACAACACATACATTAGTGAGGATATTTCAGGATCTTGTGGTGCAGCTTTTCTATGCTAGGGCGAAATGATTAGACTTTAAATTTCTGTTTGTAAGAAAGACCATATCACCCAATTTTCCTGTAAATGTTTGTAGCTACTATTTAGTTTTAGGCTGCTACAATTATGCCATATATGATTTGATTATTAGGGTTAGCAGAACCATGGCTAGTGGAGTCAGAATCATGGCTACAGCAAACATTGTGAATTCTCCCTGCCAGTTTTCTGCATAACTACACTTGTGTCACTCAAGCAACACAGGGATACTCTTAACAATTAATTGTAAACCAGGGGGAAACTTTTAATGGACCTCTTCTTGAGATCTTGTGTAAAAAAAAAAAAAAAAA
>WKFP01015432.1:2909775-2967306 GCA_011057875.1 Pterocles orientalis | reverse complement strand
CGCCCGCCCGGCCTGACAAAGTGCCGCCGTGCGCCGCTCTCCCCTGCGCTGCCGCCGGGGCGCGGAGGTGGTGAGGCTCGGAGCGCACCCGCGGTAAGCGGCGGGCTCCGCTCTCCGTGCCCGCGAGGGCGGCCGGCCGGCAGCGGGGAGCCGCGGCCACTGCCCTTTCCCTGGCCGAGGGCGGGTGGCTGAGCGGGCTAGGGGCCGGGTGCGCGGAGGACGGCGGAAGGTTTCCGCGGCCCGCCCTTCTCCCCGGCCCCCCCGGCACACAGCTGGCGGCGGGCCTTGCGGCGGGCGGGAGAGTCCCGGGACGCGCGGCTGCGGCCGGAGCGCGGCCCCAGGTAGGGCTGAGCGGGAGGGGGCTGGAGGGAGGGGCCCGGGTGCGCAACTTGAGCTGGAAGCTCCGCGGGGTGGAAGATGGGGGTGGTTGGGGAAGGGCTGTGTCTGTGGGAGGGCTGCGAGGCCCTGGCTGCGCCCCGCGCTGTGGAGTGGGACGGGGCCGCTCGCGCTCCGCCGTGCGCCTCGCGGGGCCCCCCAGCCCGCAGCGGGTGCGCGTGGCGGGCGTGCGCGCGCTGCCGGCGGCGTGGGGCGGCGGCGGGACCCGCCACCACAGCGGTTTCGGTGCGTTCCCCGGTCGGCTGCGTCGCTGTCGGGAGGTAAACGGGAGCGTGCGTCCTTCTATCCGGTGCGCGCCGCTAGCAGCGGGGGCGGAGGGTGCGGAGGCTCGCCCGAGTAAGTTTGCGGTGGTTTTGGAACTTGGCGCGCGTTAGCTCGGGCCGGTGCGCGCGGGGCTCCCCGGCCGCGTGCCCCGTCCTCTGGCAGCGCGTTTGTCAAACGGCTGCGGGCGGTGACAGCCTCGGCCGGGTGGGCTGCTGCTCGACAAGTGTTGCTAGGGCTTCACCTGCTCTGCTGGGAAGGGAGGGAGGTTTGTGAGGAAAGCCATCAAGGACAGCGAGTTTGAGGATGCAGTCCATAATTTGCGGTGAACATCGTGCTGCTGTGCAGCGAAATCACATGGTGACCAGAAGGAGCTGTGTGTCACTGTGGTTTGGGGAGAGAAAGGGGTGGTCACTCTCGTGAAATTACAAACATTTCTGATATCTGGTGGGTTTTTTTGTTAACATGGACGTAGGAAGCGGTTCCATTGTTTTGTGGGCTTAAAAGTTTTATGTTGCGAAGTTGCTTTAAAGCAAAGTAAATGTGTCAAGATAAAATACACAAAGACATTTTTATGTGCTTACACACTGGTAAAAGTTTTAATAGGAGCTACTTCTTTAAGATATCGTGTAGTTCTAGGCTCGTCTAGATTTTTAGATTTAAAACACTTTTTTATAAGAAAACTTGAGCAGTTTTGTTTTTCGTGAGTATCATGCATCTTTCACGTTAAGCCTTCTTAGTTGGATGCTTGTTTGGTTTTACATGGCTGCTGCCTGCTGCGTTTTATATGTAGTTCTTCCTGCAAAGTATTTTGCATCATTCTGTTGAAAGGTTTCAATAATATTCTGCGGAAGCTTGCGTTCTAAAATTCAGTCTAGTAAACATCATATTGAAGTATAAACATTGCTGCCTATGGTCAGTTACCTTACAGAAGGGTTAATCGTAAAACATTTAAAGACATTCTCTGATGAAAAATACAGCTGCTCTTCCCTTCTAAAATAATCTAATCAGAATTATTAATGCATTTATATGTAGGAGATTGGCTTAGTACTGTATGTAATGAAAGATTTTCATAAAGTGTACTTCAATGTAGCGTAAGAATAGTTAGGAAGAATGGGCCCTACATGGGCATGAATATACATAAAAAATATATCACTTAAATTTGGGGAAAATACAATAGGCTGAGAAAAGTAATACTATTTTGTAGTTCCTAGCTTTGCTGTTATGAACTTGCTGGGTTATTTTCGCTGGCTTAGTAAATTAGGGGAGAAAAAAAGCCAACAGTACTGGAGTATTAGATGCATATATCAGATTAAAAAGTGAAATGAGCTTGCATGAGTGGACACTGAGGGAAAAGATATTGTTTGATAGAAGAAATACTTGACCACGCTAAGATTCTTTTGTTTAATATTTATTGGAGGAAAAAAAGAAAATCCAGAATGTCATTTATAATCCAGTTAGCAAGTTAAGACTGGTACTTCAGGCACATCTCTTTGAGCCAGCAGTAATTATTCTGTTTAAATGGAAAAGGGAAAAAAAGATTTAGTAGTAGAAACTAGATTTAAAGTTAGAAATCACTCCATAATGGCTGCTTTTAATAAGCAGCTATTTGACATGAATGCCATAAAATATAAGAAAATCAAATAATGATCAACCTGAATGTACATTTTTGTTGTCTCCTAGCCCTAACAATTAGCAGATTATAGGCTCGGCTCACTAAAATACCAAGTACCTTTACCTCCAGTTGAAATCACTGAGCCTTATGCAGACTGATGGCCATGCAGAAACTCCCACTGACTCGCATCAGTTTTGGATTAGGCCCAATAAAAACTGAGAGTGCTCAGCAACTTGGACGATCAGGTGCTGTTCTTGAAGGGGCATACAGACTCAAAAGAAAACACCAGAGACTTATACTAAGGCTTCAGGTCAGAAGTGCTTTTAATTTTATAGTGACACTGCATTTACTGTACTCAATGTTGTGTTTCTGTTACAGAAAACTCATCTCTGTGTCTGTTTATAAAAGAAAATGTAAAATTCTTGAAAAGAAATCTTAAAATCTGAAAATCTTTCAGGATGCTTGCATGCAATTCTTTTTCATATGCTGAAGAGTGTCTTGTGATTTTAAAATAAATGCTGTAACTTTATAATAGTGTAGTATTTTTTGCAAAGATTTTAGCTTGTGGTAAAATATATCAGAAATCCAAAGTTACAGCAGACATCCGCACTGTCAGTAGAGCAATTAAAATGAAACAAACCCCAAAACACAGAGGCTTTAAAGATTACCGTTGTAAACATGTGCCGCTTTAACAACCTTTCTTTTCTTAGTTCTAAAACTGATTAATTGCTGTGTCTTTTAAAACCTGATTTATTTCGTACTTTTTTCATACCAAACATTACCATTATGAAGCTCTCCTTATAACTGAGATTAATGTTTCTGAGCAAAGAAGTGGTTTGGAGGGCTGCATTCATTTTGAGTGCTGTTCTAATCAATTTTAGATGCAGACTGATACATTGTGAAATGCTGTATCCAAACCTGCCTTATTATGTAGAATTAACTTGTTAGTGATTGATAGCAAGCCTGCTCCATCTCCAGAGGTGATTTGTTTCAAAACAAGTGTTACGGCTTCCAGGAGTTTGAGCACCAGGGTCAGGCGACTCAGGTGCCCTTTCTGTGGCCTCACTGAATCTTGACAGAGTATTTAGGAAAAAATGGTGTGCTCTTATGAAAAAGGAAGGAGGGGGGGGGAAGAGCAAGACTCAAACCCTACACCTATATTGAATGCTCTTCCTTGAACTATGGTATTGGTCATCACATACAGTCTTGAGTGACAGGTATAACGCACAAACATTGTCTTCATGCATCATTACATGTAGTAACAGTGCACGTCTGCTAGGTTATTTTGAACAATGTTTATGTTTGAAATCAAAACTCACAAGGCTAGTTTCAGATTACAAAGTTACATCTACTGCATGTTGCCTGTGTAGGTAGTGAAAGGCATGCTAATTATTTTTTTATTTTTTTTTAAGTAGCAAGGATAGTGCTCATTTTGATATCTACTGAAATATTTGCACATTCCCTCTGTGCACCTTCTGGTTTCAGCTTCACCAGCATTTCATTCTTAACCAGTAGTATATGGTCACACACTACCGCTGAGTGTGGTGCATAAATATTTAAAATTCAGGAAAAAACTGATTTCTTAATAGTGAAAGGAAAAAAAAGTTGAAGTCCAAATTAAAAAAAAAAAGAGAAAACTCTGAAAATAGTAAACACAATTCTAAGAAGATTTATGTGTGTGAGTCTATCATCAGGATAGTGATTTCAATCTAAATTGCAGTTATTTATGTATTTCTTGCAAGACATGCTAATTGCATTCAGTAGGTTTTTTAAGTTTGCATATTGAACTAATTCCATGAGTCTTTAAGTGTGCATGTAAACAATACACAGATCATTGCAGCTGAACGATTGCATAAAAGTATTTCCTGTTGCAGTTCAGAAGCTAATACAATTACAAAATGTTTATGAATGCCAGGATGTAAGCGCTCCTCACCACTTTGCTCAGTCTTTTGCTGTGGAAGAAGCCTTGTCAGTGCAGGTTCATTTTAATCCTGTAACTGAAATAGCTGTTACTGACCTAATATAAAGGGAACAATCTTAAACGTATTATGAATTAGAGAATACAACACAAACCATATCTCCAATTACTTTTTTTAGATGGAGGTGTCTATGTGATGCATAATTTAATCCAACGATATATTTACTTCTATTGTAAAACACTTTTTAGGCAAAAGTGATGCTTGGATGACACAAGATAGAAAAGTAGTGTAAGCCTGGAACTGTTTTGTGCTGATATATGCCGTGGGTCTTGCAAAGGAATGGGTATGTTTTTCTAATTTAGACTGAAATCCAACCTATAAGTTCAAGCCTAGCTGACCTAATTATTTTAAATTTTGCTACTTGTGTCTGTGTAACAGATTGAGGTTGGTGATACTTGATTGGTATGTTTGTGTCTGCAAAAAAGTTAATTGTAAACATTGACGCCTAGAAATACAGAAAGCAAAACAGTAAACTAGAAATTGGAAAGTGTTGTACTAAATTCAGCACTGATCAACATACCCTGTGAATCCACTGAAATCAGCAAATTACCTGGATTGTTATGTTCTTCTGAACTGGTAGTCTGTAGTTTCTCTTTGTGTTAAAATCTTTTTTTTGTATATTAAATGTGCATTATAGGTTATAGTAGCAACTTTGGTTTAGTCTTACAGTAGGCTTTCATGAGTGCAAATGCAATCTTCATGAATGAAAGAAAACCTAAACAGTTTTCAACATGAGAAAAGACATGTTAAATTATTTTTGACTTGCCTGTTTTATTTGTTTAACACACTTCTGGCAAATGTTTCAAATGAGAATCTTGCCATGTGTTAGCTATGGATTATAATGCTGTAATAATAGACTCTTTGGTTTTTGTTATTTTTATTTCTATTTTTCTTTCCCCGGCAAAACACTGGAATTATTGCAGAAATTTTTAGTGCAAAACAGGTTTGCCAACTTTGTTTACTCTTTCAAGTAATTTATTTTAAAATGTAATGACATTCTGTAGTGACAGTATAAAATCTATATTCTGTAAATCTTTTAAATTCAAAAATTAACCTTTGCATCGGTATTTTTGCATCTGAATTACAGAAATGTAAAACAGCAGTTTACAAAAATCTTAAGATACTACAACTCTATTTTTTCCTGTCCCAGCATAGAAAAATGTTCAGAAAAGCAACAAATATTATCATAAAAGCTCTGCTGGTGTGGAACTTGGAACATGTTGTATTGAAATCAGTACAGCTGTGGGTGTTATTTTCCAACATTGCGTTGAATTTCTAATAGTTGTTTTTTTTTGACAGAAGCTAAACCAATGTACAAAGGAACTAATGTGTCTTATTTTCTTATTTGAGTAAAATTGCTGAAATACAGTTTTAAATTGTTTTTTAGGAATTTTTTTTTTAGGAATTATAGTAGAAAGCTGCATGGTAGAATTTTTAGAGGGAGGAAAAAGGTGTGATCAGCACATCATTTATCATAATACAACAATAGTTTCCTAAATCATAGAAGCCCTTGATACACTTGGGCTGGGTCACGGAGTGGGTGACTGTGTAGTGGTTGAAGAAATCATCATTGCTAATAAGTGTTACTTTAGATTAGCAAATGAAAGACTGCATCGTCCTTCAAAGACCTCATCCATTCTCACTATAATTCTTTGAACGTTTGTCTGACCTTTTTAAGGAAACTGTACTGAAACTTTACACTTAGAGTGCCACATAAATAAACGGACCAGCACTTGCATCTAGAAGTTTGTAATCTAATTACAGGAGCAATAATATGTCTTTTAACACAAAAATATCAAATGTTACTTGTCATAGCAAATTGTTCATTTATTTAAAACTATATTTTCCTTATGTTGTAATGCTTGTGAGACTAATGAGTGCTGAGCAGGTTTATAAAAGTAAATAGTATCACAGTTGTCTAACAAAAATGTAAAGCCAGATTGTATTGCTAATATTTTTCCCCTCAGCTTTGTTACTGTGTATACATTCAGAAAGCTTGGGTAGGTGGAATAGTTTTGTTTTTATGAACGAGAGCATGAAGGTTTGTGAAGCTAGGACAATGCCCAGCTAAAGCAAACCAGCATAGGTCTACTCACCTCAGTGAAGACATTGTCATTTACCTTGCAGATGATAAGTGTAGGGCTTATGCTTGTGAAATGATTTCAATTTACATTTCACTTTAACTCTTCTTTTTTTGTGGACAGTTTACATCTTCCCTGTTACCAAATACATTGCTAATTTGAATAGACCTTAGTGCCCCTGAAGAGTGCCATGGCTCAGACATTGTTTTCTATTAAAAGAAAAAAAAAAACTTCTGTTAATGAACTTGACAAAGCAGAAAATAATTAATGTATTAAATAAATTTTTCTTAGATGTTTTTTATTCGTGCTACTGAATATATAAAGTGCTTGATGTCTCCCCAATCCCCTTAAGATATGTTCTTGATTAAGTGTCAAAAGGCTGAGTGGCATCGTACAAACCTATGCAACTGGAATCGAGGAAAGATTTGATATTCCAACAAATCAGCTGGTTGAAATTTTGGTTACGAGTTGTGAGTGTTTGTGTATTCCTTTAGCAGCAAAGTCACTGAAAGTCTTAACATTCAGACAGCAGTTACTAAACTGCTATTTGTTAACTGTTGTTCCCATTTTGGAAGAAAAAAATGTTATATTTTTACAGTGATGATGGAATTTGAGAAGTACTAGGTCTCCACAAATGATTGAGCTTAGGCCAAACAAATGAAAACATGGTTGGGAGTGCTGAGGAGTTCTAGCTTGCATTTGGTAAGTCAGACTGATAGGTGCTAAGATAATTCTTAACAGTATTTTACTTCTCTTCATCCACAACCAGTTAGAAAGTTAAGACTTTGGGCAACAGAGAGCCCTTTAGCATTATAGTTTCTCATTTTTGTATTGGGCCTGATTTAAAAGATGACTTTGTGGGTGAGGGAGATTGTATAGATGGTAGGAAGGATTCCTTTTCATACCTTGCTTTGCTGCTTGCAGTGGTAGTACACACACACTGTTTTTAACTATCTAATCTTCAAAAGTAATAATTTGATTTTGATACAATTTGCTGGCAGATGAATGAAAAGCTTTCCTGCTAGCTTTTAATATATATATATATATGTGTGTGTGTGTGCTTTGACCATTCAATACAGTTTGACTTAGTAAGCACTACCTTACAAAATTATAGGAGGATTTTTTTTTTTTTCAATTCCACCCTGGTTTGTCTGACAGTTGCAGAAGTGTGTGATTTCAGCAGAGGCTAATAAGTTGGAAGATGTTGAGAAACCCCTGAAACATTAGGGGCTGAGGCCCATAGTAACTTCTCAGTGAATACTGAGAGTAGAAATGTTCGTCACCCTTAAGGAAGTTTTTCAGTCATTTTTGTATTTAGACCATGAAACAAGACCCATCTTCTAATGAAATATTCATGTTTGTAGCCTGTTTTCATTGTTCACGTATTTCTTGCAGTCAATAAGAGGTAGCAATCTATATAAATGTGTGATAACCCAGAAATACATCTGTGAATGATTGTGCTCCACAGGAAATTTAAATGTAGTAAGTGATCAGAAAAGTTGAGGCTTTATTTTCTCTCTTGAGTGAGGAGTATCTTAGGGTGAAAATGGAATATCAACTCTTACTTAGCATGAAATAATTATAATTACATTTAGAAATGTTTTAAGTGGCTTAAAAATGCCTAGCCACTTATATTACTCTTTTGATAATTTAATGTTAATTGTGGAATGATACAGGGTTAATGATACAAAATGTTAGCACTTCTAATGATATGTTTAAGAACAGTGCAGTCATTAAATTCAGTAAACTGGTATGTGGGTCTCATAAATAAATGCTGAATTATAATACAAAACACACCAATACCAAATTAATTAGTATGTTTAATCTGGTGAATTCCAGCTAGGCTGCATACAATATGGACATGTATTTAATTTCTAAATTTAATATTAGCTGCGTAAGTCAACTCTCACTTATTCAGCACAGAATTAGTATTAGAAATTTAATGCCTTTTAGTGTTTTATATAAGAATTTTTTTAAACAAGACGTTTTAACTCTGTTAGAGATCTTAAACATTGTAATATGTTGTCATCAGGAGGTAGCATTCCAGAGGTCCAAAATAACCAATTAATTCGGTCAAAATGGCAACACACATTCAAATTCATTAAACAACCTAGGGCGTAATATTTTGTATTTACTTATTTGAGGCAAACTTTTGTGTTGGTTGTTTTGCTGTGGTCATTATTGTATCAGATTTTATTTATCCAAGGAGAGTTAAAATGCCAGTAGGATCATCTTGATGTTTCATTTTAAAGCCTTATTTTTAAAAGAAAACAGAATATACTAGTCTATTTTATTTATTTGTTTTACCCACAAATGCCTCAATGTTTCTTCTTCAATTACAAGTATTATATTTTTATCATGTGAGTTACAGGGCATTCAGATGTTCTTGAACTCAGGTTCTGAATTCTTAATTGTGAGTTTAGGAGGGAAATAGGAAATTGGGTGGTTTTGATGTGTTTGGTTTTGAGTCTAATTCTGTAGATCTCTAAATGATCTATTCAGTTGATAGTTTCAGGGACTTCAATGAGATTGTGTAAGTGTTGTGCTTGTGATCGTGGAATGTAGGCTTAGGCTCTTTGCTTTCAGGGGATAGTGTGTTTAAGATGAGGAGAGTTGAAGAAAAAAATCATGCTGATTGTTCTCATTTTTTTCCTTGATATGGGATTACACACCCTGCCTGTAACCTTTGATATAAGTGTAGCTTTGCACTGTGTTTTTTCAGTGAATGCTTGAGTAGAAGTGGCTTCATGAACCATTGCGTTTTTACGAAAAGACCACAAAGCACTGAGCAGTCAGATTGCACTCTGCTCTACAGTCAAACCTTACTGTCAAATGTATTAAGGTAATTTCCACCCCTCCACCCCTACCCCTAGCATCTCCAAAAAGCATGTCCAATGGCTGTTTATTTGCTGGACCATACAAAGGATGCCACTTGTCCAATAGGGGACACAATGAGATTGTGCGTACACTGTGGTATTAAAGACCATGCTGTAACTTTCCCATGTGCTGGGACACGATCTTCTATGTGGCTTAACTCTTAAAGAACATCCTTATGGCATTTTGATGTGTACTGAAACAATTCTTGGGCATGGTTCTGCAGTTGACTGGGGACATGTTCTTGGGACTATGCCCAATAAGCGCTTTGCTTCCAGCTTCCTGATTTAAACACTTTTTAAGCACAGACCTGATTTAATTAGACCTACTTTAAGCAGGGTTTTGGACAAGATGACCTCTAGAAGTCCTTTCCAGCCTACATTATTCTGTGATTCCTCACCTCCTAGATGCGCTCCTTGCAATCCTTGGGGATTTGGAATTTACTAGTTGGGCATCACTTCCGAGTTCAGTGTTGCCAATGCTAATTCCATTAACCATACTTGCAAGAATAGTTCAGTTTAATGGGCTCAAAATTAAAATAATAGTATTCCTGTTTTAATCAGTGTTAATGAATTGGTATTATTGTTTTATAACCTGTTGTAGGGGTAAGTTTTTATTCACCCTGCTTGTAGAAGATAGTTCCTATTAATTTATCAAGAGGATTTGTGGGAGCGGAGAAGAACAATGAGGACCCTTTGTGTTAGAAACTTTGAGGTATTTATTGAAAGGAGTTATTTTATCTTGGGAAGTTAGCTCCTTTATTGTAAGCTAATCACAAAAAGAAGAGCTGAATTAAAAAGTCTTTTCGGCACTTATTTCAAACTCTAGAATCATTGTTAGGTACACTAAGTTGCTCTGCACTAGAAACTTGATAAAATTAATTCAATGTTAAGAAAGAAAAAAAAAAGCTTAATTTTAGTACACACGCTTGCTGATTATTACACAGTGCTAACCTGACAGAATTTTACTGGTTTGTATTAAGTGCCCGATAGCTAGCATTACTGTTTATGGGCAACATCATGTATGGAACCCAGATTAACAGCTTTTTGTTGAAGTTTTTCATGAGACTGAATTAAAGATGATATCAACTGATTTAATATGAGAATCTTAAATCTGTATTGTTTTTTCCTAAAGTATTTTTTTTTGATGTGGTTTGTTATAGAATGGACAAGAGTAACAAGCTACAATGCTTTTTTATTTTTTTAACTTTAATGAAATAATTTAAAAATTGTTCACTAACCCCCAACTTTTTGAATGTAAAGAGACTCTGTTTACATGTAGCAGATAATGCCTAAACTGACGCTACATCACTGGGTATCACATTGATGTAAAAACACAATCTATAGAGTAGACTTCAAAGCATTTACTTAACACGGAATTTAACAGCAGTTAGGTACCTGAACTGGAAATGGTGTGGACTTGTAGTCCCTTGAGCACAAGCAGTTAACTGAAACCTAAAGGCACGTCCCTTATGAAGCACTTTGTTTGCAGTGCTTCAGTTTCATGCCCACTCAATGGAGGAAAAGAAATTAAACAGCCTACAAGGGATCTTGTCTGCCTGAGGTTAGGCACCCAAACGGGCTATCTGTGTGAAGGTCTTTAAGGCATGTCATGACCTTCTCTCCACTGCTTTGAAAGTTGGACACTTACTGCAATAGTGCTGCTTTGTGAGATGCCTTAAACCATAGGTTCAGTTTAGTGATCTAAGCTACACAGACTAGATTTCATACATACTGGCTCAACCAAAGCTACATCAACAGCCATGAGAGTTGTAAAACTAGTGTGGATGTTAAGGGTTTCTTTAGCTGGAACTAAAATAATTATTTTAAGTTTTGCTTTATTTTGTAATGGTATAACTGAAATCACATTATAGATATTTCTAAACTGTTGTTTCATAATCAGTTTGTAGGCTGAATATTGTTGCCAGGTCTGAATAAGACCTTGACTTCTACATTGATGTACATGAACTGTGTGTTAGAAATGTTGCTGCAAATATGTAGAAATTTTCATATGTATTTTTTAAGCTCTGGCTAAGATTGATGTTTCGGGGAAAAAATGTTTGTACATTATTTCATTATAAACAGATTAACTGATAAGCAGTGTATCTACTACTGTTTTGAGTATTTTTCCTAAATGCAATTTGAAGAATCTTAAAAATGTACAAAAATTGGTTTGAGTACATTTAACTATTAAAATTCTTCTAGCTCATAGATATTTTCAAAAATCTAAGTAGACAATGGCTGTAGGCTTTTTTCTTCCTCATAACATTACCAATATATTTAGTTTAATTTCATATCCTACAAAGCAAAAGTACTAGGGATTCTGAAAGCTTGGTCTTTATTTCTTCCTCTTTTACTGTGATGTTTCTGTGACTGTTTCACTCGGTCCTGTTATAGTTCTTCCTGATGGCTGAAAATGACTGTTAGATCCTAATTTCTACTTCTGAAAGATGGGCTATATGATTTTTGTGTGACAAGCGCAGGAACTGCTTGTTCTTTCATTTTCTCTATAGTGGTTCATAACTATGTTAAAAAACAGTAAGGCTTTGGATTGATTAACACTTTTAGCTTTCATAAGCTGCCAATTCTTTCTTTAAAAATAAAAAATTGTCATCGTGCTCCCTTTACAGCCTGTCCTCCGCTCCGCTGCCCTCTCCCTTGTATAAACTCAGCTGTTTGCCTGGCCATATACTGAATTCAGAGCAGCAGTACAGTTAAAAAATAACCATTCAGAGTATTTTTTTTTATTATTATTCACCAGGTTAGTAGTCAGATCTGAACTGACCCAGTTCAGCAGGCAGCCACAGCACAGTAGTAGGTGCAGGGCAAAAATATGAGGAGGATAGAACTGCCTTTTCAGTTTATTTTAAAAAAAGAGAGTAGCGCACCACCTACATTTTTTTCTGGCTTATAAAATTAGAAACACCTACAGGAGAAGAGTTCCTAGAAATGGGTTTGCAACTTATGTTTTTAATCTCCGTGAATTGCTTTGTTTCATACTCAGCATCACATTGCTTTTGGTACTAGACTAACCTGGATAAACCATAAATAAGAAAAAGGAAACTGAACTACAAGACTGCTTTTTTCTTTCTATTTTTTTTTTGTTTCCCCCTCCTCCAATAACTGTATGTGGGTGTGCATACAGTGTGGCCACGTGTTTGGGTTTTTTTTCATATATACCCTTTTTTAGGAGGAAAAGCAACAATACTAAGATTCCCTTGCTCTGTAATGGAACTGCAGTCATTCTTCAGGAGTTCAATCAGCAGCAAAAGGGATGTTGCAGCAACCAGAGCTTGTTTACAGAGGACATAAGTGGGCTGATTTCTCTAGACCATGCATTTCTGTATTCAAGTTTTCTTAAAAACACAGATATTGTCAGTATAGTGTCAATGCTGCCTATGCTTGTGTTGGTGGTTTGTGCCCCTGAGAAGTTTTCAAGGAAAGAGTAGCCTCAAATTGATTGTTTTGTCTGAGAAGCAAACCTTAAAGAGAACTGTATTTTGCAAGGCAGCTTTCCCCAGTGTCTTTGCTGATCGTTTAGGGCTGGGCTTTAGGGTTGCAAAGAGAGGAGATGCAGCTGTTTGTGCAGCTTTTCCCTCTGCCCACCTATTTCTCCTTCCACACATGGATATATAAGGGGATCACAGGGGTTTTCACATTTTAACCCTACCCTTTAGTACCAGCTGATGTGATAGCAGCTAATTCTGCATCCTGTGATGGACTTACGGTTATGCCTTGTGCAGCCTTGCTGTTTTGAGGCGGTACAGTTCAGTACCTGTTTTTTCCCTGGAGAAGGTCATCATCACTTAGCTATAGGTTAGGATGTTGATGCTTTTATTTTTCCTGTTGAAGTTGTTCTGTTGTTCTGCTTCCCATGAAGAACTTAAGGATTCATTGAATTAGAAGAGGGCAAAGAAGGGGGGATGTGTCATTGCAGCGTGATGCTTAGGGCATGCATCTGAGAAGGGGAAAATTTAGAGCTTCCCTTAATCTGACAGAAGTGTTCTTTTCCTGCAGTCCTGCCACTGCTCTGGTGCTGACATGTTACTGGTCTGAGCCAGAATTTATCTTTCTGAAAGATTTTTTTTTTTTATCCCTGATGTTCGTTTTCCTTTTCCTTTTTTTGAGTTAGCCCTTGCTAGCTCAATTTCTGAACTGTCTCTTGATGCCACAGTACAATTGCTAGTGCTGGCATGCAAGAGGAAGGAATCAGTAGCTGAAACTGGGAGTGAGAAATTACTAAAAAGGCTGGGAATGCACTTCTTAAAAGGATTATGTGGGATTTAAGTGAGTATATAACTACAACACGAGTGCATATATATTAAAAAGCTAGGATGGGCAAAATGTGGGCACTTTCTGCTTGTAAGGGATGTTACCCACTTCCTAGCCCAAATTGGATTTAAGTGTGCATGTCTTTTTGGATATGACTTCTGTCTTTCTCTCTGGAGGAATGGTTGTGAGTTTGAGCTTTGGGTCAGATTGTGGTACTGGATCACACAGGACTGGTTTTGTACATGTAAAGAGAAGAAATATAGAATGAAGATAATGTGGTGAATTAAACAGTTCCAAAATTAAATATAGTAGATTAAAAAAAAAAAATCCTTATTCCTCACATTGGCAGCGGCACAGTGTGTCTGATGTAATTCAGCAGATCCTGGGCTCAGCCTCTAAATGTGTGTGTGCTTGTCTCCCGTCAGTAAGAGCAGAATGACTGCTGTTGTTCCAGGTTGAAACACAACTGTCACTACAAACCCTTTTCAGTAGTTCATGAATAAAAGTTACCAGTGGAGTTTATTAAGTGTGATAAAACCTATGGAGTTTATTCTTATTTTACAGACCTGAACACTGAGGTAGTGAAAGATGATTTGCTTGTAGGAACACAAGAGCTTACTGTAGTAGAGCCCTCATACACCCTGACTCCTAATTAGGCTCTATGGAAGATAGTTCATATTCTTTTACAGGCTTATTTTTGGCTTGGCTGCATTAATCTGTCTTACGGTTTTATGGAAGCAGTCACACAAACTTCTGCATAGAATGAAGATATGTCAAGCTGTGGTTTTGAGTTGCTCATCTTCAAATATGGCCATGCTTCAAAGCAGAAGACATTTTCATTCAGTTCCTTTGGTTTGACAATCATCCACCACTGCTACTTCCTAGTTCCAGTATGATTAAATTTCCTTGCAAAGCTTTGCTGGCTATATTTGAAGAAATGAGGTGCTGACGAACCATTTTGTTAATGTTTTTAGGTGACAGTCTCAGCAAATCACACATTTTAATACTGTGAGTTTCTTGCTGCAGCCATCAGTGAAAACAGTGAATGTTTTAAAGTGCACGTGGTAGCACAGACATGACCTTAACTTAAGATGCTCAAAAACGTTCCCATGAAGGTGCACAATGCACCTTCTGGATGTAGATTTGTTGCTTTTTGTCTTGGTTACATCTCATCTTATAAAGCTATAAACGAAAGTGGAAAAAGTCATTGAGGTGAAATGTTTCCCCCATTCTCTCAGAAGTATAAAAATGTGCATTAACAGCTATATGAACGTACTTTTATATGCCTTAGAATCTACTAGTAGTAAGAAATAATTAACTTTTAATTTAAACATTAAATTTTTAAAGAGTTTCTTGGGTTCACTTTCTGGATCACAAGCTTACTTTTATATTTTATTTGCAGTTTAAGAGAATTTTGATGTTGACTCACAGATGAGGTAATTATCAAGGAAACATTAGAAAGGTAAAGATACTGACAATATTTGAGGTAAAGATACTGACAATATTTGAAGCCTGAGCATATTTCTCTGAGAGGGAGCATCAAAAGAAAAGATAATGATGTAGAGCAGTGCATTCCACCCATGAACCAGTCTGAGCTACCTATTCAAAAGAAGAATAAAATTGTGTTGTCTAATAAAAAAATGATAATCCTGGAATTTTTCTTGTTTTTGTCTTGTGAACCCAGGCTGAGCAGGTGGTGTTCTAGTCTACATGCATATTGTTGCCCTAGTTGGTTTTTACCCTCTCTTACCAGTTTACTCACTGGAGTAGTTAGTGTTAACCTGGTTTCAAACAGTGGCTGAGCTGTGCTGGGGTGAAAGAGGCTGGATGGAGGCAGTTGAGCCTCACAGTTGAGTGGTACTGCCCTGGAGCCAGGGGAAGATTGTGTGCAGCACTCGGGATCTTCAGGTCTGTGACCTGCATGTCACCCCCCATTCCACCTCTCTGTGTTAAGAGGCTAAGGGTGAAGGATGCAGCTCACCGGAAGGCATTATTGCTCCATGGGAGGAAAAAAGTCTTTTGAGAGTTCCCAATTGGGTGATGCATTGATTGTATGTTTAGAAAGTTCTCGGACAACAAGTGAGATGAAAAAGGCATACTCATTTAGTGCTTGAAACATATGGTCTCCAAAGTCTCCTGTGCTTTGTAAGATTAAGGACAGTTTACTTTAACAGAGAGAATGTTTCATCCATCACCTTTCCTCCTCTTTCAGTTATGCGATGTCCTTGCAGCAACTTGGAAAAGTAAGATTAGAGAAGTAAGATTTTTAAGCTGTCTTTAGGAAAAGAATCATTTGCCCATGGTGAACCGTGAATCACGAACTGCAGCTTTGCATACTGCTTTGGTCTGTGGGTCACTGTTCAGAAGGCACTGGAATGAATGCATTGTCCTCCAGAAAAGACTCCGAAAATTGAATTTGAGTTCTAAGAAATGTCCTTTCTTCTGCTGTCAGCTGATCATTAATGATTTGTGGTATATGTCTGAGATGGTTGGTTTTGATTTGTCCATAAGGATGGCTAGACTGTTTTGTGGCTCTTTCAACCTAATTTTTGTAGACTGCTCTGGCTCAATGTCAGTTTGATTTAAATCCTTATTTTTTTTCCACGTTTTTAATGTATTTTTTTTTTACGGCTTTCTGGTTTCCATGTGCACTTGTTATTTTGAAGTGATGTACAGGACATCTGTCTGTAGAGTTTTTAGCATTTAGCATTGCTGAAATGTTTAATGTAATATGTGTTTCTGGAAAACATATGGTACCTAGTGATGCTGTTTAGCCATTGCAGTTGTTATTTCTCATTTTAGACTTTGAAGGGCCAAGAAGGACTTTGTGCTCTGCACAATAAACTCCTGGAGCTGGAATTTCTATCTGCTGTTGTACAAGGAGTGAGCGTGTTCAGGATGGAAGTAAAAGCTTGCTCAGTTGGATTGGGGTTAATAAAAGCAGTGGGCTGCAGGAGAAGTCGTACAGTTCTGGTACTTTTGCCAAGCAATTATATTAGATGGTTTTTCAGACTTTGACAGATTTGAGGACCAGATGATTGTATCTGCTGACATCCATGTGAATCATCATGATGCAGCCCAGTCCCTGTGATTTTAGTGAAACGGAAGGATTTTCTCCTGAGGTGAGAATTTGAGGTGCTTGGCTAGTTAATTGTTTTAGTAACTCAAAAGTCTGAATGTGAGAATATCTGCCAACTGAAACTGATACTGCATGTGTATGTAAGTATTGGACTGTCAGTGTAGGATACTGTGTCCTTAAGCAATAAGGACGTTTTAGTTAAGCTGTCTAGTATGAAGGTAGATATATGCCTGTGAGGTCTGTGTCAGGGTGACAAGTGTGCTTGAAGTAATATGTCTTCAAAAGCTGACCTGGTCTGAACAGTGATGGTAGAGTGACCTTGCAAGCGTGCATCTGCTCTAACTTTGATTCAGAGGTCATTTTATGTGCTGTTTTCTTTGTAAATCAGGTTGCCTTTGCCTTCTGCAGAGTCCACATTTTTTCTGTTTCGAGATACTTTGTGTAAACATCATTTTTTACCTTAGATTGCAGAAATATATGAGATATAGGGTTATATTGGATTTGAAAAGTAACAAAGGTAGTTTTTGGAAATCACCAGCTTATTCTTTTTAGAGTATTATGTCACTAAGAAAATATTTATACTTATTCATTTAGCATGCAAGTGATTATGTAAGCATATAAACATTTACAAATAAAGCTAGCAGTTTTATAGATACCTGTGCCGCTACTCTGCTATCCCGTTTCTTTCCCCAAATTGTTACTGTGCATTACAGTTGGGATGTGATATGTCACATGTGAAAAAAACCTCAAATTTAAAATAAGTTAAGGCAGTTTAATTTTTTTTTGTCACAGCGATTATACTTTATATGGCATTTTGCCACAGGACAACTTTCTCCCAATGGCAGGGCACTGAACAGCTTGCATCTGTGGGAACGTGGTGGCAAAATTGAAGGAACAGTCTGTTCCTGCCAACGTTCATTTTGATGCCCCAGAATACGTTCTTCAGGTGTCTCTGCTGCCAGAGCATACCCTAAATTGATGGGACAAAAGGAACAGTCTGGATCTTTGTGTGTTAAAGTGGGGAAATTAAATCTTAAATCTCATTTAGAAATCTCATTTAGATTTGGAATTAAGTGGGGTGACAATGCCTGTGGGGCTCCAAAGTGGGAAAAGGCGAGTCTCTTACTCCTCCGTATCAAGAAACCCCCTGAAAGGGGTTGGAAGTGCTCAGTGGAGGGTGGAATCAAACAGGTGAGCTTTTCTTGCAATAGCCAAAACTGAATTGAAAAGTAAGGGAAAAAGGGAAGACATGACATTCTAATGAAAAAACATGTTGAATTTAAAATGTACCTCAGGAAATATTTAAGAGGAGAGAATGCTGTGCCATCTGCAGGGAGAAAATATCTCCAGTATTGCTAAGACCAATGAGCTCTCCACAGGATCTGCTGAAATGCTGAACTGTCTAGGGCAGCCCTAATTCATCATCTCATATTTGCAAGAGTTCACAGAATTCCCATGTATTGGGTTTGCATGGCAAGGTTTTGGTAGTGGGGGGGCTACAGGGGTGGCTTCTGTGAGAAGCTTTTAGAAGTTCCCCCCATGTCTGACAGAGCCAATGCCAGCCAGCTCCAAGATGGACCCACCGCTGGCCAAGGCTGACCCCATCAGCAATGGTGGTAGTGCCTCTGTGACACCATATTTAAGAAGGGGGGAAAAAAACAAAAAACATTGTAACAGCAGTTGCAGACAGAAAGAGGAGTGAGATGTGAGAGCAACAACTCTGCAGATACCAAGGCCAGTGCAGAAGGAGGGGAGGAGGTGCTCCAGGCATCGGAGCACGGATTCCCCTGCAGCCCCTGGTGCAGCCCACAGTGACGCAGCTGTGCCCCTGCAGCCATGGAGGGTAATGGGGGAGCAGATCCCCCTGCAGCCTGGGGAGGACCTCACGCTGAAGCTGGTGGCTGTGCCCAAAGGAGGCTGTGACCCTGTGGGAAGCCTGTGTTGGAGCAGGTTCCTGGCAGGACCTGTGACCCCATGGAGAGAGGAGCTCAGGCTGGAGCAGGTTTGCTGGCAGGACTTGTGACTCCGTGGTGGACCCACACTGGAGCAGTCTGTGCCTGAAGGACTGCACCCCACATAAGGGACTCATGCTGGAGCAGTTTGTGAAGAACTGCAGTCCATGGGAAGGACCCAGGTTGGAGAATTTTGTGGAGGGCTGTCTCCCATGGGAGGGACTCCATGATGGAGCAGGGGAAGAGTGTGAGGAGTCCTCCCCCTGTGGAGGAAGGAGCAGCAGAGATGTTTGATGGACTGACTGGAACCCCCATTCTCTGTCCCCCTGTGCTTTTGGTGGGGAGGGGAGAGAGAATTTGGGAGTAAAGTGAATGCTGGGAAGAAGGGAGGGGGAGGGAAAGGTGTTTTAAAATTTAGTTTTTGTTTCTAATTGCCTTACTCTGATTTGATAGGTAGTAAATTCAATTAATTTCCCCAAGTTGATTGTTTTGCCTGTGATGGTAATTGGTGAGTGATCTCTCCCTGCCCTTATCTTGACCCACAAGCTTTTTGTTGTACTTTTCCTCTCCTCTGTCCAGCTGAGGAGGAGGATTGATAAAGCAGCTTTGGGTACCTGGCATCCAGGCAGAGTCAACCCACCACAGTCCAGTAAGGTACCAAGAATCATGTTGTTTATACGCAGTTTTTTCTTCCACTTCCCATTTTTCTGCAGCAATGGGAAGTGAAATTTCCATACCTCTGTTCCCCCTCAGACTGGAGAGAAGGCTCCCCTTGATGCAGTTTAGGATCAGGCACTTTTTATAAAGGAGATTCTTTTAAATAAATGTAGACAAGGAAATTGCAGTGTTACTTACAAATCTTCAACTCATCTTAATATGTAAATTCTGTGAAATAATATGGTCAAGAATGTGTATAGAACAGGGCTTTTAGACTTGTATACGTGTTTATCATACAGAAAGTGTGTTATGTGTAGAGTGTGTGTATAAAAAGCCACAGATGTATTTCTTTAATCCATGTAAGATAATTTTATAAAGATGCTCTCTTCCACTTACAATCAAAGCTGGAGCTGTTCTTGCTCCCTCAGCCGCACTGACATCACGAGTGGGCAGGTGTCTGTTGCAGCAAAGCGGAATGGCCCCCTTCCTTCCTGGCTGTTTGCTTTTTTCCAAATGATGATAAGTTGTCACTCCATTCATCAGTCCTCTAACCAGAAGACTGAAGTAGACAGCTTTGCAACTGGTTCCTGGCCTTTGACCTTCCTGACTTTAGGTGAAGATATCGGCAGCTACAACTCCTGTCAGCACGGTTCTTGGTTTCACTAATGTACCTGGGGCACTCGGTCATATCAAGGACACTTCCTAAGGAAGACTGTTTGTAAGTATACACTTTGATTTACTCATATGATACATCATTTGTATAAATTATGTTTTTATGTAAGCCCACAGAGCAAATGGAACATGCATTTTTTTCTGACGTTTGTATTGTGGAACTGCATGATGTCATTATTTTAACATTGCATAAAATTATCTAAAAAAGATTTTTCTATAGCCATGAAGTAGGTTTAATATATCCCTCAAACCATGTGATATTCAAAATATCAGTATGTCTTAAATTGCAATCCTCCCCCTGCATTTCCCCAGAGGAAGGCGAATACAGCATCTTTAACCTTTTTGTTTATCCATGAACTAATAAGACATCTCTATTGTAGTAATAGTCTCTGATGTACCTTACACTATGTCTTGCTAATAGAGCAGGTTTGTTCCATTGGGGGTTAAGAATATTTAATCCTTTAAGGCTGACATATACAACCCATAGTCATGTCAGCTACAGCTGTTCCCAAACATCAGTAACAAAATTATAGATGGTTTTGAAGCTTCTGTGGTGGAAATGAATACGTTTGAGGATTCAACTTGCTGACAGTGTTTATGTAATTTAATCTTGCCATCTGGAAGAAGGTAAACATTTTTTAGGAAATTAAAGTTAAGGTAGCAAGCCCCTTGTGGTTTCTGGCTGGTGCAAATAACTTTAAGTTGAACTAAATTGATGAAAATCTTCAATAGGGAGGGGAAATACAAGTGTATTGATGCATAAAATTGTTTCATAATATCTGCTTTATTAACTTCACTGCTTATTCAACAGTTTGTTCCAAAAAACCTGGCATGTTTTTCAGTGAAATGTGATAAGACATAGGAAGCATATGCATGCAGAGTGCATAGGTGTAACTGACACAGTTAAGTGATTGTTTTTTCTTCTGGTATTTTTCAGTTCTTTTTTCCTGTTCCTCCTTGTTTTTTTTCATTCTATATGATGTTTTGATTCTCAAATATTTACTCTTTTTTTTTTTTAATCATCTGCTTTATTCTCCCCTGAGCTTGTTATTTCCTTCTGTATTTTTAGCTGGGTTTTCTAAAGAAACAGTTTACATGATCCTACCATGTGTGCGTTAGTCCCACTGTAGTAATTTGAACTTGTTAGCCAATTTGAAACAAACATGAGGGTCAGAAAAAGATTCCAAAGGCCTTGAGTTCTCATAATGTTTGTAAGTTCAGGTGTCTGGTACAGGGGAGACACCTTAACATTTCCCTAGAGCATGAGCTGTATGGAGAGACAAAGACTAGAGGTACTGTAGCAAACTAGGGTTAATCAGTGATGCTCTTCATAAAATTGCTTAAATGCTAGCCCCTTCCCCTTGCTATTCCATTCTGTCATTTTCTGTTTGTGCCGTCTGATGATAAGAGTTTTACATGATGCAGGAGAGGCAAGATACTTTTAATAATTGCTGTGTCCTAAAACATTTATATACTTAGAAGACACTTGTGGTAGAAAGGTGACTTAGGGGTACGTGACTTGAAGGGATAGACAGTGTCAGCCATTTCACACATGGAGATTGTATGGTTGGTAGGAGTGCATGGGGCAGAATCGAAGTGGAGCACATGAAAGTTTAGTTTGCATTTAGGTTTTGACCTTTGAGATCGTATCTATCTTTGTGAAGGATATTTTTATTCTTTAATGAAATATTAATTTCCCACATAAATGGTTAATTTAAGAAAATCTCTATTATGCAGCGTTTATTAAGAAATGTAGAATTTTGTGACAAGATCAACAAGCACATGAGCAAATGTTGGTGTGGTAGTGCTCTGCTTAGTTCCTAAGGGGAGGAGAGGAGGAAAAAATTTATCAGAGGTACAAACTCAGCAGAAATAGCTTGGTAATAATAAAATGAGAACAACATTTTTCAGTATTCTGTAAAGAGTCTGTAAAACCATGAGACAGCTGTAGGCTGTTCGTGCTTAACTTCAGTGTCTGGTGATCGCAGCTGATTCTTTCAAGATCCTTTTTCTCTGCTGTTTGAGATAATATTCACCCTTCCTTCGTGATATCTAAATCTTCTTGCTTTGCTCTCTTCTTCTAGAACCATTGATTTATTTGCTTAGACTTGTAGAAACATGCTAGTGTTCTGCTAAAGTTAAAAATACCATTGCCGTATAAAAGTTGGATAAGCAGTGGTATTTTAAACTAAAATATCTAAATTCATATTCAGTACAAGCTCCCTGTCAGCATCTTTTATAGGTCTGAATAAGTTTTTAAAAAAGATCTAACTGTAAGCCTTGATAACTGAACTTAAGCTCCTCAATTGCTTACCTACTTCTGAAATTTAAGCCTGATCCTTGTAAAATAGCAGTGAAGATCTATAAATCAAATAGGATGTTAATGGGGAATTTCTCATTTAGGTTTGCTTGTTAGCAATGTAAGCAACAATGTTGGGAATGTTGATCTCATTTTTATCATCTTGCCTATGAATGACTTCATCAAGCTGGCTGATTGTCCAAATCGTGCCATGTTCTAACTTTGTCAGTGTGACCTAGACATTTTGCTTGAAATAAATACACAGACTGGTGAGTTCATAAACATTTATAGCTGTGCCCTGTGTTAAATAGGGACTATATTTTCATGCAATAAAATTTAATTAGTTGTAAGTCAGGTTTTGCTTTCATTGTAATTAGTTTAGCATATAATTATTGTGTCTAATAGCAATCTGAAATGTTCAAGTATTTTGATCTTATTCCAAGTTTTAAAAAAACCCCTCTTAGATATATTAAATCAGTAGCTATAATAGAATCTTATTAGTCAACCATATTACAGGCTATGTAGATCTTCAAGTGACTGAAGCAACGTTTTCATTGATGCTTGTTATGTGTTGCATTAAGAAGATATAGAAAGACACTGGAACAGGTTGCCCAGAGAAGCTGTGGATGCCCCATCCCTGGAGGTGTTCAAGGCCAGGCTGGATGAGGCTTTGAGCGACCTGGTCTAGTGGAGGGTGTCCCTGCCCATGGCAGGGGGGTTGGAACTTGATGATCTTTAAGGTCTTGTCCGACCCAAACCGTTCTATGATTCTATATTGGACTTGTTTTTATAGATGATTAGGAAAAAATCAGTGCTTTGGCTTTTCTTTGCGAACTTAACATTGTTTGCTGTTTTAATTCTTAGCTTTCTTTTCGTTTTTATTTCAAAATCAGTTTTAAATCTCTAGCTTTCATAAAATATAACTGGGAACTGCGTGTGTGGAAATAGTAATCCTTCAATTTTAATGAATGGATATGTAGTAAATCTCGTAATTTACACACAAATATTGTTGCCTGTTAAAAGTTATTATAATGGTTCATGGGTATTTTTTGAACATCCACCCAAATGTCTTCTGTCTTTGTTGTGGCTGGCTGTCATTTCTAAAGAAGTTGCCCTGATAAGGAATCTTCTATCAGCTCTGCCTATGGTTTTCCTTACAGGAACAAAATTACAGCAAGAGATACAGAGTCTGGCATGTTACTAGCTGCAGTGGGAGTAATGGGGAGCAGAGCTGCTTTCTCTTCCAGCAGGTTATTTTTTGCAGATATCATAACTAGCAGTGGTTTAGAATAGTAATACTAGTAATGTTGTTCTAGTTTAAATTTCATCTATATTATAAATATTAAAGTTTGTGTATGTTTGCTTCATAAACGGGCTCATCTTGTTCTCTGCTGATTGTTTCATCAGTCTATAGGTCGGGTAGTTATGACTAATCAGAGCGTAGAGAATGGCGCTTTTTAAGGTATTGAAAGCCTTGAACTTAATGGATATTTGTCTTTTGGAAGCTCTGTGGTCTCTTTGGGGGGGTAGATGACTTCATAGCTAGGAAGCAGATGTTTGGATGTGGACATTTAAAAAGGAAGATGTACTTTAGACTTGGCAGGAATTGCCTCATTTTTAGCAAATGGAATTTTCAGTTCCTTTTTTGCTTTTGCAGTTACCTGCACTACAACACTCAAATTTAGATACTTCTGTTTAAATTTAGCAGGCACATCACGTCAATTAACTTGTCATTCAGCTTTCTAGACTTTCTATTTTAGAAGAATGAGTAGGGTACAGCTCTTAATTCTCTTTCACTTTTTTTCAGAGCAATCATTTATATTATCTAGTATACTTTTGAGAAGTACTTATAAGAACAGTATATTTAGTGTGTTTTATTACATATATAATTGTGTGTGTAAATACTTGTACATGCAGAGTATTATATGTAATTATAGAACTCAATGCTATGTGTGCAAATATAGAAATATAGTCATAATACAGAATTGACTACTTAAAGTATGGAACACAGTTATGTAGAAACGCAAATGTTTTGTTTGCACATGCCTACATGTTAAATAACATTATTCTAAGGTCTCAGTGAAAGACTATTGAAAGCTCTAATAAAATTACTGTTAGCTTAGTGTTAATCTGTGGAATAGCAGTAGGGAAAGTGGAGCTCTTCTTGATGGTTTGGCTCCCCTCCCCATGAAACTAACCAATAAATTTTAATTATCATAAAGGAAAATGATCTTGCTTATAATAGAGTAATATACTTTTTAAATTTTTTGTATCTAGGCTATTTTAAACTTTGGTCTAAAAAGGCACTCTTTTGGCATCATTGGGTTGAAGTTCATTTGCAACCCAAGTGTAATAAGAAAAACAAAAGTTAAATATATTGCTGTTATTGCTCAAGATGCCATAGTTCGAAAATGGATGCAGAAATGGTACAAAATATCCAGCAGCTTTAGAACAAAGACTAGTCTAAGTATAAATAAATACTTGGAAATGTTTTGTCTTTAAATTGAAAGGAGTCTTAAAAAAAAAGTAATTCAATTCAGTGTGACAAATGAAGTATGAATAATGTTTTGAAATAAATAAAAGGAAGAGTCTTATTTTTCTTCCTTTAACTGAGTTTTACCCAAACATATGAATATTGTATTTAGTACTAAACAGTTTCACAAGATCAAAGTTGCCAGTCATTGGAGCCGATGTGCATTTTCTAGGCCACAGACACTGAGCTGACTAAGGGAAGCAGAGAGATGTGAAAATCTAGAATAATAGAAAGCATTTGCATCTCATAAACCTAAAATTCAACTAGATGCTTGGAATTAGAAAAGGGGAAATTTGAGGGGAAGTATCTTTTCCCCAACTCAGAAGCAGTCTCGGAGGGTCTTGCAGCTGATGAGGGCACTTCCTACGAATTATTATTCATTGCAGATCTCCAACAACATCAACAAAAAAATCATCCGGGGCTTTTCTCGTGATGAACAGAAGCAGAAACTCCACTTTGGACTGCAGTAGGATCTTTATATTTTATGCAGTTACAAAAGGTAAGCATCATATACAGACAAGAAATTATTAAATTTCCATCTCAAGGAATTGGAATGTAAGTATCTTTGTGTTGGGCTAGTAGTGAGCAGCACTGTAGGAAATAAAAGCAGTGTTTTGGAGGATGTAGTGTAGTAGAGCTCAAGAGCAAAATAACAGAGGAAAAATGTTTAGTTTTTTAAAAAGGTTTTCTAGAGCAAAGATCGGGTGATTCTGTTTTCTCTCACCCCATCCTTTGAGGCTACAAAAGCCCTACTGTCTAATTAATTACTGAGCAAGAAGTCTTCAGGTTGATTAATATGTGGTCCCTGTTGGATAAACAAGCTGGAAATTTCCTACTCGGTAACTTGTGTGTCGGTTTGGTTTGTGACATTACTTGCATTTTCATTATTCCTTTCAGTGTATAATAATTAGGAAAACATTTCAAGGTCTGAAAACTTGCATGGGATTAAGAGATTGTAGGAGTATGTTAGATTTTCGGGATTCATGGTAGAGAAATAGGCAAGCTTCTGGAGAGCAAAGGAGAGAAAAGCCAGAAGGGCAGCTAGGTGACTTGCTAAAGGAAGATGGATCAGGCACCAGGTGGCACCCTTTTCCCATAACAAGGTAATAGTTGATGGATGGCAAATACATCAGGTAGTTCTGATAGGCTTCCAAAAGCTCAATTTTATTGTCATCAACGTCCTCTCTCCACAGTAGTTTCTCCCTTGTCCTTTTTTTTGTCTTTGGAGTTGTTGGCTTTGGATCAGCTATTCGGGAGGCAGCAGATGCTGTGATTGTTGCAGAGCTGCTGGGGTGCTTGTTGGTGTGTTGGTTACCAGCTCACACGTCTGTCCACTGGCTGCTTCCCCAGAGCTGCTAGAGGGGAGAACCAAACAGGCAACCCAATGCCTGCATCAGATGAAGACTGTGTCGGAGGTCTAGGGGGCTAAGTGAGAAGACAGCAAAATGATTGGAAGGAAGAAAGAGTTGGGAATTTACCAAAAGGGATGAATAACTGAATAAATTCTATGGAAAGGAAGCAGCACAGAGAAGCATATAGATAAGGAGAGTATATAATCCATTTGAGGAAAATAAAATTGTGGAAAGAAGGAATAGCAAATATTCTGTCTGCTCCTACTTACTTCAGGAGTTTCAATAAAAATGCTTAAAAGAAACATTACAAAGAGAACAAATAGCCATAAGAGGAGAAAGAATCCAAGAGAAAATAAATTTAATCTTACTTCTTAAAGGCAGTTTATGGAGAATGTACTTTAGTCTCTGGTGCAGGAAAGCAGACAGGACAGTTGAAACAGAGTATTGGATACCTGATAATATTGATGTTTTATCATCTGTCCAGTCTAGCTTGAACTACTTGTTGTTCATGATTATATAGCAGTAGCTTTTCCAGTTGATAGCTGAGTTTGTGCTCTTCAGATTGCCATTTGAATTGTGTACATACCATAGTGGCTTTTGACTGTTTTCCAGAGAGGCTTAACCACACCAAGGCAGAGACTGTAAATATTGAAGCTGCCAAGGCAAAATGCATTCTGAAGCTATAGTTGAAAACATTTATTGCTTCCAGGTAGTACTTCTTGCTGAATCCTGAAGTATGTAATATGCATTGCTTTGGAAAACATTTTGTGTCTTTAAGATAGAAAAGCGTATTTCAGCATCTGATAACTAAAAAGAAACTTTTCCAAGGCTGCTGAGCCAGACGCTTTAAGACAGGTTTGAATTCGGTTAAATTTCATTTCAGGCTGCTTTTGCTGACCTTCCCTCCCCCTTTCCCCTTGCATATTCCCTTGGTGGTCTTTCAAAAGCCAGGTGTCTGGGATTGTCTCCAGCCTACTCTGAAAGCACCCCAGGCCTTGGATTAATAAGGGAGTCTTGCCTTTTATTTAAGTCTGTCCATTTACATAATGCCTGCTCAGTCAAACCCACTTGCAATGTGCAGCCAAGTTGGACCAAAACCTTAGCAGGTCAGTAGTGCATGGTCCTGTTTTTTACTGAACTTAACTCAAAATGTCACACCTTTTTACAATGGAAGGTGAAGAATATTGTAAATGCATTTTGGATTTCTGATTCACAGAGGAATTATAAGAGATCTTTGCTGATCTTTGTATAAAAAGTACTGAAGAAAGTATGTAAAAATGTGCTCCTACTTAAAGGGTATGAGTATAGAGCTAATATCAGGATGTATCAGAGTGAAAAATTAGTTGTGTATACGTGGTATGACAGTACATTGCCAGTACTGAAAAAACTTTCTATTAAATATCAGATCTACCTAGACTGCCTCAATGTCTGTCTGTTACACCAGCTTTTCACTCTGTAAGCATTGTTTCCACTAAACGAAATGCTTTAATAAAAGCATGTTATTTTCTAAATGCAGTTCTGAATTACCGGTATCTCAAAACCCCAAAATTTCTTGTTATCCTTTGTTGCAAGCCTATTGAACTACAGGTGTTTTTTTGTCGTTTTGTTTCCTTGTTTTGGCCTCTTCTGATAAACCTGATTGTCATCTTCTATACCTTGGCATTGCTTTTTATTGGAGTCCTTCACGATGCGGTTGAAAGTGGGTCAGAGAGACCTGGTTCAGTTAGGAGTGCAAGGAACAACTGCAGAAAATAGCAAGCCCTGCATTGAGTGTTTGTTCAAAATGTTCACACTGTTGAATTTGCAAACAGATTGTATTATTAGTGATCATTTTTTACTGGAGGTGATACCCAGTCACTTGAGAAGTGACTAAACAAAGTACAGACTTCTTTGAAAATAAAAATGATCAGGTAAAAGAGAGAGATTTTAGAATACCTGTTACTTAGTGATAGCCTTTCTTGTCAGAAGCTGCTTCAAATGATACAACTTAGTATGACTTCATTAGAAGGGCATTATTTTTTGCAATATTTCTATCTCTGCTACATTTTTTTTTCTTTACATTAAGATACAGTGTTTGAATAATCAAATGATTCCAGGACTTGCATATAATATTGTTGGTACTTACACAGTATGGTACTGCTTGATTTCCTTAACCTGTATTTTTTTCTATATGTAATTCACATCTTTATAGATATATTTCTTTAGACTGGAGTACTGTATTAATAAGCTGTTGATATGAGATTATACTTGCACTTAGTGCACCATGCTATTGTTTATAGTCCTTCAGTTACTTCAAGATGATGGTGATTGCATTTTACTACCATTTCAGAATTATCTTGTTGATGAGTGTTACCTATTTGAAATTTTCAATTTGTACATATTTCAATAATACACATGTAAAAATCTGAATTTTCTGTCTCTTTTGGCCCTGAGTTATCTTTGTCACCTTTAAGGTGGTTGTTTTTTCCTAAAAATGGGAAACTCCTGCTATGTGTTCTTAAGAATTTCAATATTTTATTTGTGCCCTGCACATATGAATAAAGCAAAGATTCATTAGAAGTACCATAAGAACACACTATTTACTCTTCAAATGAGTTATCTACACTTCATTGTAAAATTCTGAAATATATAAGCAGTGAAGTAATACTAAAAGTTGTTTCTGTTTTAGTTTTTTTTCCAATAAGAGAGCGTATAAATGATTAGATTTAACAGCTGATCAGATTTAATGTGGGGAAGATAAGTGTGTGAAATTGGTGCCAGATTGGTCTTGGTCTTCTGTTCCAGTAAATGGTTAGGCTAAGAAGAAAAAACTACAAATCTTAACATAGATTATGAAAATAAATATAAATAAGGCCTAAGTGTTTATAAATAGAAAGTGTGAAGGTTGTAAATATTAAAAGCTATACTTTAAAATGTTGGGTAACAGTGGCAAGGAAATACCAGAAATAAAAATAAGGAATTGTGGATTGGAATAAAAAATGAGTGTATATTGTGAAATATAAATATTTGTTAGATGGAAGTTTCATAATCTGTTGATGGAATTGTTGTTATGACAGGACATCATGTTACTCACTGATTTACCTGGTTCACCATGCTGTAGAGAGGAAAACATAGAGAATATTGGGATCCCTGGTGGTATTCTCTAGATATTTTTTTTCTGTTTTACCACATGGTTTATCTGAAAGATAAATAATAAAAACTTACTGTTCTTTTTGCTATTGAAGTGGAGAGCCGTTCAAGAAGAAACTACCTCCTGTCTAAAATGTTGTCCTGTCAACACCAAAAATGCCTGCAAAATAAATAAACCTTTGGGATGTTAATATTTTCATCATACTTAGCAAACTAGAAGCAAGAAATGATCCATTTAAGAGCAAGTACTGAACTTATCTTGGAAGTCAGGATTTGATGGCGAGGCACTTCTTGGCTCATGCTTTATCTGTTGGTATCACAGTACTTTTGAATACTCAGGGGCCCAATAAAATAATTCCCCTTTGCCCGTGACTCCTGGAAAGAGTTGTCTAGAGCAATTGGCCTGGACTGTGGTGGAATATTTCCAGTGCATGATGGTGATGGCTTTACACCAGCTTTGTCCAGCATCACCAGCACAAATGGTCCATGGAGCTTTCCATTGAGATCCCTTTTTCGCTACCACCTGCCAATCACGAGGTCACCATCTGTCCTGAGAATTGGTATATGATCTGCAGTGTTTTATATCATATGGAGGCACTTTACTCCTCCTATCATTTTTGTTACCTTTTTCTTCCCTCTCTACACTGGTTGAAGGCTTATTTGACAGATCTTAGTATACAAACCTTTTCTGCAAAAAAAACCCAAATACAAATAGCTGACAGTGTGTCAAATGAAGCTAAGTACTGAGAATGTGTTCAGTGTCATTTCAGAAAGCTTAGAGAATAACTTTTTTTAAAATGTAAAAAGTTTTGATACTTGTGAAAATTTGGTTGTTACCGTATTTTGTTGATGATACACATTGTAATCCTAGTTTCAAAATGAAATTTTGAAGAGGTGTGTTTGGCTTTTTCAGTGTATGTCACTAAGAATTTGAGTTTAACTACTTGGAAACAATTGCTATAGAGTCAGCAACTTAGCCTGAGGGAATGGGCTCAGACAGAAGTTTGGTCATTATAACTGTATCGACAGAGACAAAAAGATAAACCGTTGTGACTAAAGGTGGGGGGGAAGATGAAAAGGAGGAAAATAGTTGAAATGCCTAGTAGGGGAGAGGGTGAGGATTTTGTTACTAATCTGGCACAGATTTTGAGGAGAGAAGTGCTATTAAATCACTCAACAAAAACTCTTCAATCAGAACGTCAAGAAAAGACAGTTGTTACTTAAGCACATTTCTGCATTTTTTTTAAAGTGTTTTGTGGTTTGATAGTCATTTAGTGGGAATTTGAGTTACTTTCTAAATATTTGGGATTTGACAGAAATATCTTCAGGTTCAGACACTAATTATTTTTGTTTATTGTTGCTTGATTATCTGGCATTTAAAGTTTGCAAAATATCCACATAGTTTGATTTTTTTTTTAACAAATAATGCAAAATAACAGAAGAATAAGGTATAAAAGTATTGTTTTCTTTTTTTTTCAGGTTAGAGAGCATTATTATTGGTAATTATGAAACAATTTTGGGTATGGTAAGGCATGATCCCTGAGTAAATACATTATAAGCAGAAAGCTTATATACAAAGCTGACACCAGCCAATTGTTGACCACAGTATAAAAATTATCTGTTTCAAAAAGGCTGAAATGAACACAAATGAAGTGTGCAACTTTAAACATTTTGAGCAGTTGTGGTTCAGCATGAAAAACAAATGACATTTCTGTAGTAAATTTTCTTGCTAAAAGGTAAGTTTTGTGATAAGTGTTAGATTTAAATTAGCAATGTGTGAAAGGCATCTGTATTGACTTATCTGTCAAAAAATGTCTTTTTAATTAAATTCATTATAGGATGTTGCAGTGTTAGTTCTATAAAAGTTGCTTAGCAGACTGCGTAAAAATACTTTATTCTTCCTTTGTGCTACACAATACCCAGCAATAACAAGAGGGTTTTTTAATATGTATTAATAACGCATGTAAACTTCCTTCTTCCCACACAAAACTGTCAGTTTTGATGTTTTCTTAAGCTTGCATGTGGAGGAGTTTTGTGGTGTGTTTTGGATAAGACAGGAAGGTTTAATGGTTCTGGAGATACAGACTGGCACCTTTTCAGTTCCTAAGTATCAAGAGCAGACTCAACAATGTGGCACTGGAAGAAAATTGAGCTTGGATTTTCCTGACAATAGGTATTTTGAGATGAAGAAAACATATGGAACTTGCTAACAGAGAAATCCTAGAAGTAGCCAAGCTCAGGAAGGCTTGGGTTGTTACTGTTTTTCTTGGCTGGTGTTGATGCTGTGTAGCAGCTCCTGAGGAAGGGCTGAAGCTGGAAGTCACGGCTTCCAAGTAGAAACTTGAGTTCAATCTACTTCTTCAAGGAGAATATAAAAAGACTAACATATGATATTTGATATTTCGAGGAATAATGTGTGAAGCTGACCTTGGAAAAAATCACACTGATAAAAACCTGCAAATTTTAAACTGTATGAGTAAGGAAACATTGATATGGCATTGCAAGAGAGTGGAAAATTGCCTTCAAGAGGTGGACTTTTAAAAATCAAAATTGGCTAGCTTTTGAGCAGGTGCAAGTTGTTCAACCTTCTGTGGAAACAGTTGGTTGACTTGCTGTGCATGGGCTAAGACTAACTAGGAGTAGCAATGATCTCTTAGAATTAATACATGACTCACATCACAAAACATGGGTGGGTTTTTGTCTCTGCTGCAGATGTCTGGGTCTTATTTACAGTAAGTTAAAATCTGGTTTCAGTTGTAGTGAAAGTGCAGAGTGTGGATTTAGTTTGTGTATCCTACAGTTGATTGGATTACTGGTTCTGTGAGTGTGTAGGTAGGAGTATACGTAGTAAAAGAAGACAAGAAGCTGGTGCATAGTAGTTAAACAATGGTTTGAATATTTATGTAGCTTTGCATGCTCAGCTGGGTTTGATTCTACTGCATTCAAGGTGGTTCATATTCTGCAAATGCTATGGTGTATTCAGGACACCTCGGACAGGATTAATTTAGTCTGAAGGACAAATAATAACTGTCCTTAAGGGTGTGTGACCTGTATCTTGCGGCTGGAAGAAAAAAGTTGTATGCTGTCTATAACACTGTCTTCAACACACTTTGTCCATTTTCCCTTTGAATTTGAAGCTCTGTCTTGCAGCAAGCTATAGCTAGCATGCTGAGGTCAAAGTTGTTTTCCAAGAACAATTCTTATTTCTCATAGTTGCATGCTGTCATCGTATTGCCATTTAGAATTGAAAATATTTTTAAAAACTTGTAGTGGGAATGTTCTTGAATATCCCCTGCTTTAGCCTTTGATCCATTAGCACCTCACCTGTTCTCTGACAACAGAACTCGGATATTAAGGGTTGTGCCTGAGCAGATGGAAAGAAGCAAAATGTGACCAGATAAAGTATTAAATGAATGAAAAATAACGTGTGCTCCTTGGTTTGGAATAGGGAGTATTGAGCTGTACAAGTATAAAGATTAGCTGTTTACCTTTGCTAGGCAATCTTTTTTCCTTTTTAAGGAAACTAAAATCCTTTGTGATAAGTTGTTTAGTGTTTGGGTTTTTGTTGTTTTTTGTTGTTGGTGTGGTGTTTTTCATGTGTGTGTGCTTGTACTCTGTACCAAAGAAGCACTTTTATGATATTCCTTCAAGGCTGTTTTGGAACAAACTTGTTTTCATTATCTATGTAATTCCTTACTTTATACGAAACATACTTCTATTATTAGTAGTATTTTTCTTATACAAAAAAACGCTGATATAATCTCAGGATTTTCTTTCAGAACTATTGTTGATTTAGCTGCACTGCTATGCGTTACAGACATTGTTGCTACTGGTTTTTATATATAGATTTTTGCAGTGTTAATGGTTACATATAACTAAGTTGGGCTCGCAGTTTAGGGTGTGGAATATCGGGCTTTAGGAGCTTTTTATCAGTTTCCATTTCTTAAACCCTTTTGTTCACTACTTTTTTTTTTTAAGACTGGAAAGTTGTATATCTGAATTGGCTGGCATCTTGATTGCACACTTCTACCTAAGATCAGTCAGTCATGTGGAATAAAATAGGCTGCTGCATGGACTTTATTGTTGAGATACAGTCCCTGGCATCTGTTCTGAAAAAGACTTTTTTCATTTTTTTTTTCATGAACGTTAGTACTAAATGGTTTAAAAATATAACCAGAGTGTATGCTACAATGATTTGTTTACTGACTTCTCTGTACCTGATTGCATAAACCATGAGGCACGTGTGTGTGTGTGTATGTATTTTTATATATATATATACTTCATTTTCAGCTTTTGATTGAAGGTTAATAAGGGTTGAATTGATGGTACAGCAGAGTAGACAGCACAGTCTTTACAAACATTTGAATGTTTGCCCAGACAGTGTTTTACATCTTTAAAATTATCTGTTGTGGAGACCTTGTCATGATTCTGATCAAAGGTACTGAGTCGCGCAGGTTCTTCTGACTTTCAGAACATAAGGTCAGAGTTTGAGTGAAGTCCTCAGATAGCAAAAAATACTTTCACTTTTACTGAGACAACAAAGGCCTTTTAGGCATTGCTGGGTAGTTAATATTTTCTGAGTGGTCTCCCAAAGACAAAGTGCTTGTCGGTCGCAATTCCATTATTGCGCTTCCACATGGTCTGACAACCCCGTACCCTTCAAAAGGAGGACAGCACTGAATTACACCACACACTGTATATATCCAGTCATCTTCCCTGAACAAGTTAAGTGAAAAAAATCATGTGGAAGATCTTAAAGCAAAATCCTTCCCTTTCAGGAAATTTCTTGCTTCTGTTTACTGAATTGATCTGTGAGTGAAACATACACCTTTGTAACTATACGTATAATTTACAGTGTAAGATGAAATTGTTCAGAAGAAAATAGTATTTCCCTATGGCAAATGAAAAAAAAATGCTATCTGGCTTATTTTAAAAAAATCACAATGCTTTCAATATGTGTTGCTGCAAGAAAACAGGAGGTTTCATCATGAATTAAGGATCTATCTTAGCTGTAAACCCTGGGATAATTAGAGTAATCACTCTCTACCCAAAAATGTTGCTACTATGTAGTTAGCTAATCTGAGGTAGGAAACAAAGTTCATGTTTCTTTGCTAAGTAGATGCTATAAAAATAAAATGTGTTATTTAATTAAATAGGAATGCTATAGAAAAATTCTGGGGATGAAATTCCAAATGTACAGGTGTCAAAAGGGGTTAGGGGAGTGAAACAACTGTTTGAAAGTGTTCTAAGATATTTCAAAAGAAAAAATGGCAAAAAAATCGCTAATAGAATAATGATGTAAATAAACATTATTTCCAACTTTAAATTGTTTTCATGATGATATAAACATACTTTAAGATATACTGGGCAATTTGTTTATTCTGTACTTTCATTAAATTAGTAACGGATGCTAGCCCTTTCTGGTAGATATGGGCGATATTGTATTTATGTAATATCAATTATAATATTTTGAAAAATAGTGTGCAATTTCAGGATATTACCTTTCTTGTATCTAGTACATTCTTGGTTTTAAGTTACACAGAAAGGACTATTAAATTTCAGTTTGCAAGCACTGTTTACTAGTTATTTGGGTAAAATTAAGCATGTTTTCCCTGAAATCAGTATTAATATTACAAATCAGACAGTTAATTAGTATTTTAATACATTAAATTTGATCTACAGAATACAGTAAAGGTGTGGGAATTATGGACTTTGATTCCATTCATGCCTGCCACTGAGTTTGTAAAAACAACCTTTCACCATGGTTTTCCCATTTATGAAATAGGAATAGTCCCAGTCCTGGTCAAGTGCTCTGGTGCTTGTGGAAGATAAATCTGCTGTGTGTGTGTGTTCTGTGTTATAAGTAGCGCTGTCACTATGATACTGAGAATTCGTTCAAGAGAATATATTTTCAAGGACAGTTTTCTTCATTTTGATTACATACTCTATTCTGTTTGTTTGTATACAAATGTAAGGCTAAAATGGGGCTTGTGTCTCAGGCTAATATCTGATCAGCAGAATGTCCTCTGCTGAATAATAGTGTGAAGTATATAGCACAGTTCCCTAAATCAGAAAGGTAATTAGTAGCTTGTTATTTTGGACATAGTTTATGTATTTTTAACACCTCAGCCTTTCCATTCAGAAATTTGTTTCAGTTGCTTCTTATTGGTGCTTTGTTTTAGCAAGTGGATATACAAATAACTTTTCAATTTGATCCCAGTCAGTATTAACCTTCTGAAACAATACACTAAGCTTAAAACAAGTTCCAATTAGTCTGTGTTAGATAACTACTTCAAGTTTTCTCCTTTTCACGCGTTGTGAGAATAGGTATATTGGTAGGAAAAGAAATATTTACTGACATGCCTAAGAGCTGAATGGAAAGCATTTGTAGGGAAAAATAAGAAACTTCAGAAAAATATGAAAATCTTGAAGTTTCTTTTCCCACACATCTGACCAAGAAAATTACAAATAATAGTGTAAATGATTAAAAGATGTTTATATGGGAAGGAAAAACTATAGTCATGCTTAAACAATTCTTTTTCCCTGTAAAGTAAAAGGGTTTGACTTGTTTAATAATAAAAAAAAAAATCCCAGACTAAAACCAACCAAACAAAACCAGCCATTACCACTCACCCCCCAATAAAAGCAAACCACCAAGCAAACACTGTTTCCCTCCCCCCACCCCCAATCTCTCAGAAATCAGTTACTGAAAATGTAGACCAGGGTAGCTAAGGAGTATCTTTGTTTCTATTACTTAGCTGTTATGTAGAGGAACCAGTATCCACATGTAGGAGTGGGTTTTGGGATTCCTAGGTAGAAAAATCTGTTACTTGGTATTTTAGTTAATAGCTGATTTGTGCTGTTTCTCTTTATGTGTAGAGTCTTTCAGCTGTGTAGAGCTGTGTGATAAGGAACCGCAGTTGTAAGACAGCTAAAGGGGTGAGTAGATCAACTACATGGTTTTATCTTTCAGTCTCTGTCGCAGTAATTTATACAGTAGGACTCATGGATAAGACCCCAGGTTTGGGTGCTTGTTAGTAGGGGAAGATAAGTGATAAATTGCAAATCAGAAAATATGATAATCACTAAAAAAAAGTTATTTTTCAGGCTTTTGACACAACTGCTGTAGCTCAAGGATTCTTGGGATGTGGGGATCACCCTGGGAACTGTTGCAAACAAGTTTTTTTGGCCCATTTAGAAATTATTATTTAAAAAAACCAAAACAGTAAAATAGAGATAATCCCATTGATTCCTTACAATGCTCCTAAAGCTGTAAGATGGGAACATAAATGGCAAAGGCTAACACCTTTGTTAGCTGAAATGTAATTTCATATAATTACATTTTTTTTCTAGACATTGTAGTGCATATTATTGTGTCTTGAGGTTAAAATGGATTCCTTAGGACAGCTACCAATGTATTGTCTGTTGGCTGTTTTATCTCTATAGAAGAAAAGGAGTTAGAGAAAATCTGGCACTTGTATTTGTGGTGTCTACGGCACAGAAACTATCTGAACATTTGTAAAAGCAATTATAAGACTTTTTTCCCTGCTAGTTTAGCTTAATTTGCTTCCTTCTTTTTAATATGTGTAATTGACGAAAAAATAGAACATGCTGTTTTGCTCAAGAAAATGCACTGAAATTTCAGTTATGTCTTTATGAAGCATGGTGCTTATGTAAAAGATGTCAACAATACAGATGAGTATTACGCTAGTTAACGTTATGTGGGATGGATGGCATTTAACAAACAGAATAGCTTTGTTAATGCATCATTAGCAAAAAATTTATTTCTTTTTATTCCCCCTAACTGAGAGTAGGTATGCAAGCTGCATGTTTGTCATCTTGAATTGTAGGCTTGCTTTTTCAGTCTTGCTAAATTGCGTATACTATTGATTACTTGTACTGGTACTGTGTGTAGTGTGATAAACACCTTAGGCACAAGTGTTCAAAGAGATCTTGAATAGGCCAAAGTATATTAATGTCTTAATAGCAGTATGTTCTTATAGATCTCCATGTAGCAGATGAAGTATCCCACACAATACTTGCACTAAATATTTAATTTAACGGATGGCCAGATATGGTTCTGAAGGCACCTGCAGGTGACTATGCAGTACTTTGTTTCTATCCAAACAGTATAGACATGGAAAAATCAACTGAAAATTTAGAATGGGAAAAAGTAGACTTGCCTGCTGTGATGCTCGTGAATCAAGAGGTCGTTTATGTTAAAGATTCATGTACTGGAGATGAGTATAGTAAGCCTGGTATTTTGTTTTGAAAGGTGAATAGAAGTTGCTGGAATACAGAGTTGTTTCCTTTTTCGTGAACAGGTCTGGACTGAGAGGTTCAATTTTGTGGAAAGAAAAATCTGGCATGTTAGTGTGAAATTTGAGGTATTGTGTGTTAGACACATGATCCTTCTGCTCTGCCTTTGTAGTCTAGATTAACAGTGGAGATAATGTCTGTAGGAAGTCTACTTTGGAATAAAAATTTGCAGCAGAATTAAGTGTTACATGCAGATTCATAAGGGGGAAAAGAAAGGGAATTTACATGGATATACCTAAAATACTGAAATGTTCTCTGAGGTGCTATTTAACGATCCACTAACATAATTAGATAGAGCATCAAGCTGTTTTTATACTAGCTTGGAACTTTACTGTAAAATGTGACAGGACAAAATTTAAGTCATATTGTTCCTTTTGTAGCACATAAGGTTGTATCCAATAAGGAATTAAACATTAAAGGGAGAAAAAAATAAATTACCAAGTATCTAGATTATTCTAACAACTATAAGCCATGGAAGAATATGCTATGAAGGTTCACAAAATAAATTGAATATGTTGCCATAAGGCTTTCCCTGAAGTGTGTTCCTATAAATAGAATACGGGTGTCTTACAAAGATGAGTTAAGGAAGGGTTCTCCTTTTTTATGAAGAGCATGTAAAAGCTTCCAGAACACTGGGAGCCTTACCTCCTATTAAAAGCTAGTTTATCAACCAATGCCCTTGTCTTTTTTTTTTAAGGGGGCAGTGAGTGGAGAGAGGATACTGAAATCAGAAGTAGGTGCTATATGGCCAAGATGAGAGCATATTCCAGTTGTCCTAGGGGCTATTGCCTCTCTGGATATTAATCTCAGCAATTCCAAAATTTACGATTTCTGCCATGTGCCGATCTCTTATTAATTTTCCATAGATCTTTAAGGATGCAGTAGTCTTCAGGCTACTTGCTATGGCAGGAGTACACGGAGCCTGAGTGCAGAGGTTGTAGTACTGCAAAAAGAATTGCTGTTATAAATTATTCTCCAATTGTATGTGAATAGGTCTTTAAGTTAGGAGGGAGCTCCAGAGGTTGCCTGGTTCAGCTCCTTGCTCAGCTCAAAGCAGGCCTGGTTAGATGGAGTTGCTCAGTGCCGTACCCAGCTGAGTCTCGAACCCCTGTGGGATGGAGACCTCTCTGAGCAACCTGTGCTAGTGTTTGCCTGTCCTTATGGTAAACACTGATTTCAGCTGAATGAGCAAGTAGGAACTGACTTCTTCGTCTTTCTGTTATTGTCCCCTAGCCCCTTGCCCTTTTCTCTCTGAACCTGAGCCCAAACTGAGGCAGCTGCTTTCGTCCTGCAGCCCTTGCTAGACTCCTTGGTTCTCCTCATGGAGAATGTTTCTTGCACTTATGTACTTTAAAAAGGTACATAGTCTAGTTGTAGTTTTGTGTTAGTGAGAAAGAACACTCACTTTTTTTCCTAGCTGATTCAGCTTCAGTAATTGGCTTTCCATATTCCATAGGAATCTGTTGCAAGGTGAAAGAAAGTCTATGAGACATCAGCAACAATCAGGCAACTATTTCTTTAGTTTTAGAGGTATACTGTTGTTAAGTTTCCTGTTTGGTATCAAATTGGAAGTGAGAGGAAACTGGAAAACTACGAGTGGTGTGTAAGAAATATGATGCTTCCATGTGCAAAAATAATTTGCTCTTTTCTGTGGATGCCTATAGCAAAATAATATTTGTGCTTGTCCTTTACTGATGTTATATACATCTTACCCTTAATCTGTTGAAATGCAGAATTTCCTACTTCCCCCTCCTCTAGTTGGCAAACAAGACATTTTAAATAGATAACGCGTCTTCCCTGTGTCACTGCCAGTAAAATAGTAATACTTCAGCTAGTTGTGCAGTTATTTAACCACAATGAGAATGGATTTTAAAGGAGTATGTAGCTGGGGATATAGTTTTCAGCTGAGGTGAATCATACTTTTTGCCAAGGAAGTATTTCCCCTGATTTTGTCACAGTGAAAAAACTTCATTGACTGGAGATGTTTTACTTGCTTCCAGCATACTGCAGTGCCCAGCCTCTGTGCCCCAGGGTTAAAAGCTGGGAACTTGAGGGTTGAAGTAACTCTCAGTCTATGTGTGTGGGGGCTACCAGCAGAATGAACTATTGTTTTGGGGTTTTTTTTTACAACTAAAATACTGAATTTCTACAGTAACACAAATGTAAGAAATATGCTGGAATATAAATTTGAATAATATTTCTTTTCAGAGAAAGAACTGCATAATATGTTTCTGCACTGTAGAATGCTACAATTTATGAGGCTAATGATATACCAAAAGGTTAATCGGGTGTCCTTTTTTTCTGAGGCAGCTATTTCTAGGAATAGCTGTTTCTAAGCTTTTCATCCCAATTTCTGTCAACCAGATTTCCACAATGAACAGCCCAAAGGAGCATAAACAGCAGCTTCTGTTGAGGAGTGAACTTCCTTTTTACTTTAAAGTGATGATTAACCCTTTTAAAAACATCCTTTTGATGTGACCAGACAAAGAGGGACTCGTATAGGCCTTTGGGATTTGCCTGCGGTGAACCTTCTTCAAAAATCATGACATTGGCTGTCCAAGTGACAAGGCTCTCAAGGCATTAAAAGTAGATTTAAATGAGAAGAAAGCTGAATGTCAATAATGCATATTTGTTGCTGTAGATGTAGTGTAGCGAGTAGTGATACCTCATACTAGTTAAAGCACATGCAAGTATATTAATTGCACAGGTTGTTGCTGACAGGATAGAAAACAAAACTGATACCTGTGACAGTACAGTGGAACAGACTATACCAACATCCTTGTTTCTGAACATGCAAACATTTAATACATAAAAATGAACATGGGTTATGTTTACTTTTGTCTGGGGGTAGTAATATTGACAAAGTCTTTCTCTCAGTAGCAAGGACATTCTTTGTAATGCAGATATATGCATAGCTTTTCCTTTATGGTCATAGCAACTTCTTGTCATATGAACCAGAAAGTCCCAAGTGAAGCTTTCCTATCATGATAGAACAAGAGCTCAATAACTTGTTATTCAAAACCCTATGACAGAATACATTTCTGTCTTCAGAAATTGGGTTCTATACACATTTTCCTGGGAAAAAATGCACTCCAGTGATTGTTTCAATATATGCACTGGGTTATAAAGGGAGTTTCAGAGATACTGTACTTATCAGCTGCACATGAACAGTTTGTGGTTTGAAGAGGGAACCTGGGATGGAGAAATCCAACCTTCTGTATCCAATTTTACCCAGTGGAATATGGCATTAAACAACCCTATTGTGTATTTAAAATTTCATTTTGTCTGTTGGAACACTAGACCATATGGTTTATCTGGAAAAACTTATGGATAGTTTGGTCATCACTATTTCCTCATTTTCTACTTTGTAAATCAGGCAATATGAGGAAATATATTGTGATAATCAAAGGTAAACCTTGAAGTTCAGCATGGTGTAACATTACACCTTAGGTCTTAATTATTTTATTGGAATGCAGAAGTTTTACCTTTTTGATTTAGGTTGTACATTTGAATAAAAGGTTGAACCGAGGACTAAAAATTACTGTGAAATATTTAATTAGGGAAGGGTATGGGTGTTCAGTTTAATTCTTCCAGTAGTTCTTGTGAAACATCCTCGGGAGAAATTATTACTTCTTTTAATGTGTGAACCAGACTTGGGCTATATTTTCTGTTATCAGCCAGTCTTTTCAGTTTTAAAGAATGTACTGGTGGCTTTTTTTTTTTTCCTTTCCCCTGTGGCCTACATTTATTTAATGGTCTCTTTTTTTGTACATTTGTTTCTATACAGTGGTTTACAAATGGAAGATTTTCTTAAGATATGTATTTAGGATATAATTTAGCTAACCTGTGCAAGTGCATAAGCTATGCAAATATATATGCTGTCTGTGTGAGACAAACTGGAGAGCTGTGTCACTAGTTATTCATATAGCTTTTAGTGTTACTGTTTATTGCATTTGTGTTTTAATGTTTTAGCATTACTGTTTTAGATCCATGCTTTGAACGTATTGTACTGTTTCTTACTTCTGAGACTTAAAGTGGAACAGCCTCACAAAGAAATGTCTTTTCGTGATAAGATTGCAAAGTGAAAATGAATGAGCAGAGAGAGTGTGCCAGGACTATAATAATGTTTGTAACATTCATTAAACTGTTTGTTAAGTAGTGTATTCAGACTGACTAGGGTTTCCCAGCTGCTACGTCGCCCACTATGTGTTCTAGTAAATTAAAGGTAGGAAACCTTTGTTGGAGTTATAGTACTCAAACTGACATCCAGTTCCCCCAGACAATAGGTACAAGCCTGCAAGCCTCTTTAATTCTTTCCCAGTCTTTACATTTATTGATTCCTTTGTAAACGTGTTTCATCCAATCTGTTACAAACAGCATTGGTTAGAAGTGTGAAGTTTACCACATTTGACTTAAGGCATGCTAAAAACAATAGCTATCTGACATACAATCGTGCATCACAGACTTTTAATCAGAAGAAAATTTGGATCTGTAACTGCTCAACTGGTTTGATATCCTGCTTTGTTTAGGAGGACTGACATGTTAGTTCTTTGATCTCACTGGTTTGGATATGAATTTAGTTCAGCTATCGCTTGTATTCTAGGCTGTAAATGTTTTATTACTTGAGTTGGCTTATGTAAGCAGTTCATTTTGATTCAAGACTTCATTTTGTCTAATCTTGAGTAATGTCTTGCATATACAGATGTTAGTGTCTTACTGCAAAGTATAGATGTAATTATTTTTTTTTTTACTCAAGACATCAGATTTTTGCATCTCTCATTATTGAAAAGTTACCAAATAGTCCATTCATAATCTCTGAATGCATAGAAAGAACTGTAAATTTTAATTAAATGAAAATAATACTTTTTTGTTTTGTCCATATCTTATACTGTAAAACTTATGTAATAAATAATTGGTAGTAAACAAACACATCTTATTTTTTCCACCCATCCCCAGTTTCAAAGCTTTGAAGTTCAGTAAATAATTTATGATAGTTGTTAGTGTAAAAAAATAAAACTGTACTCCTGATCCTCCTTGCTTGTTGTCCTTGTTCTCAAGCAGAGTTTTGATTGGTAGCCAAACTGGGTGATGAAGAATGTATGGAAAGTAGATAGGATTCATTAAACAGACTGAAAATTAAATAATATATTTATATGTTTAAAAATTATTTGAAATACATAATGAAAATTTTCTGTATTTTAAAAATTTTGGAGGTTTTTTATTGGTTATGAATTGCATAAGACAGTGATGGAAGTAAATATTTTTCATGCAAAATGGAACATGTTTTCAGCCTGCTTTTGTTCTCACAATTTCAGTCAGGGTGTCTGATCAAATCAGTCTGATCAAAAATCTTTGAGACCTGCAATATTTGCCAAGAATGGAAAAAAAAAAAGGCCAATGTACAAAAATCAATAAATGCATGCTTTTGGCCTTTAATGAAGTGTTCCATAGAGTATCTGTTTTAGTTCCTTTGTTTTCCCTTATTTACATGGAAAAGCCAAAGGCTTTGGAGAGATTTTTAAGCACTGAGGAGTTTTTTTTTTCCAGGTCACTCAGGCTCTTCAGGATGGTTTTTATTTATGTGTTCTTATAAAAGTTCTTGAATACTGCAGTAATATATTGTCAGTTTTCACCTGTATTCTGACTTATCTAAACGTAAAGCAGAAAAAAAATATGTGACTTCAGACAAAGAAGTAAAAATTGTCTGTAATCTTGTAACTTCCAGGTACTGGTTTGTAAGATCTTCATTCCAACCCTTAAAACAGAGTGAGATCAGGACAGAGCAGCAAAGTGGTTTTAATCCATCCTCATTTTGGCTGCAAAAACCAATGCAGCGTAAAGCTTCACATATAGTTTTCCCAAGCTGGGTGGGGAACAATGATAAAAGTTTTATGTTCCTGACAATTTCTTTGTTACTTTAAAAAAAAAAAAAGAATCGTGTATATATAAATACAGATGTGTGATAGTACTTGGGCTCAAGGTGACAGGACTGTGTGGAAATCTTTGTCCTTTCTGACTTCTCTGTGTGTGGCTACAACCTATAACACTTGTCTTACTGTGTGGTTTTGCATATGTGAAGCCCAAGGTTTTTGCTTTGCTTCTAATACAGGGTGGCTCAGGGAGCAGGGGGTATAAAAAGGTACTACTTTGTACTGCTGTAATTACAATGAGGCATCGCTGTGGAGCTTTAAATTATATCTTCAATGCAGAGCTGGATATATTGGACACTAACAGGGGGAGGTTGTTATTCTATGGTATAGGATCTTCTGGGTCTGAGGTACAGGCTGTTTTGGGAGGCTTTCTCCATAAAGAAGGGGACTTACAGGTATCATGAGCTAGGTGTTGTGAAAGTTACCAAGAATAGCAAGGACAATTATCTTATTCTTGCCTTTCAGGGGGTTCATTAAGCTTGTGTCTTTATTGGCTCACTAGTTTTTCTGGTGTGGCAGATGACAGAAGAGGAATGTTTTGGGAAGTTTTTATCTTTGACAAATATGGTGATAATTTCACTTGGCAAAGGCACATTACTACTTTTTCCTATTGAGTAGGAATAACCTTTTCCAGAAAACGGATTTATTAGAACATTTCAGGAAATAAAAAAGCCACCATCTTTCAAGGCTGAATGTGTTAGCCTCAATATAGGTATTATCACTGACTGCTCAGTGTTGTTGGACAGTGGCAAACTGTTTCTTTTAGGGATCTGTAAATGATGTGATGAGCAAGTATTCAGTCTTCACTTGGTGGCTCTAGCTGCTTTTTGAAAAGTCCTTTGATTTGTTTTTGTTCCAAAAGTTGCTCCTTTCCTTTCTCCCCTGTAGCTTTTGCCCTGCTTTTTTTTTTTTTGGTCTATTTTTAACTACTGTACTGCAGAAGCAGAGATCAGTTGATAAAGCTGATGGTGTTTGCAGATGAATGCCCATATTCTTTTGGAAGCTTTAAAATTGTTGAAAAAATATCAACGAATGCATTGTCCGCAATAAACGTGTGACTATGATGTGACTTTGTGCACGTTTATTTTTCACTGCAAGAGGAAGCTGTATACTTGCCTAAAGCATTGCTAGCTTACATAGATCAACTTGAAAGATTGGGGCTTGATTTTTATAAGGAACGTGGAAGTATTTGTCAGCTACTGCTCCCTGTTTGCAACAATACATCATCTTGCTATCTTTCTTTGGTCATAGAGAGAATCTGCTGACTGCAGTACTGTGATAGAACAGGCCCTATCTCCCTTCAACTTTTTACTTTCAGTGTCACCTTGGGGCATCATGTCTAGTTTCCAAGTAATGATAATTTCTTAGAGGTTTTTAGTACTCTTTTTTTATTATCTTGTGCAGTCTACTGGTTCTTCAGAAGCTAAGTTCGTGTGTTTCACAGAGGCAGACAAAAATGCTACAGAAGAAGAAAAAATCATTTTCAAGTTGCCCTTTTTTTTAGTCAGATACTTTGAGCGCTTTTAAGAACTGTGTAAATTTGTATTAAGCTGTAATGGTTTTGAAAATGTCTGGATTTCTTGGCAAAGAAGATGGAGCAGAATAGGTAGGAAAAAAGGCCAACTTTAAGAAGGATAAAATTAACCTTAACCAAAAAAAGCAGGTTAACAATTATGTGTACATTGCCAATGTTTAGGCTAGAATATTTTTCACACACAAACCTCAGTTATCTGCAGAACAAAGGCAGTTCTTCTGTAACTGTCAATTCAGAAGGATCATAATAGTAATGTTTGACCACTAGTAATTTCATAAAAGGCAATGAATACAATGGTTCTTGGTGTTGCAATCTTTGGTGTTAAATTAAGAAAACAAACTTGTGTAGCTATCAGTGAATGCCACCTTGAACTAAATGTTCCTTTTTAGATCCCTGGAAGCACTAATTGCTCAAACTATCGAAACCAATGTGCTTTTGAGACAATTTTTTTTAGTGTAAATCTACTTGAAGAAACAAGTGATTAATGACAAAAGAAACCAAAATTAGAAACTGACAAAGATGTATTTGCACATAACTTTCCTGCAAGTATCAAACTGTCTTTAATGTGTATTAGTTGCTAAGTCAAGTTAGATGTCTGAGGTGAGAACTGGAGAGCTGAGAGCAAATGTTCATAGTTGAAGCTGATAGCAGCCTTAATTAAACGGCTGCTGTCTTTCCATGATAAATTTAGAAATTCTCCATATGTCATCTGACTTAATACTCTATTTGCATCCAGGAATGTTTGATTTAGATCAGTTTCTTTGTTAAGAGCTTTGCAGATGTCTCTTTGATAAGCCCTAGCTGTCTCTCACTGAAGAAGAGCCCAGGAGCTTTGTTCTGCTGTGTTGGTGGAGGAAGTATATATTGACCTAAAACTGACCTCTCAGCATTTAGCTTTTCCGGGGTTGACATGCCTTCAGAAACACTACTTTCTTTAAGGACTAATGCTTTCTTGTTCCATTTCTTGAACCCTGAATTCCTTAATCTCTTTTAATTACTGTAGAAAGTAAAAAGATGAGATGTGCAAATAGGTGGATAACAATTGTCCTCACTAACGCTTAGCAATGACACCTGTTTTATAGAGGCTGTTCCGGGCAGCTGTGTTGTGCATGAAACTTTGCACATTCTGTTCTTTGTGTTAAATTCAGAAAGAAGGACACCCACCTTCTGAGGTCATCAAGCTTTTCTTTGGGGCCAACTTCTATACTGAAATAAACATTTCTGTGTATTTGAAATTTATATTGGGGAAGACACTCAAGGTGGATACTTGATCTTAAAATGAGTGGGTTTTTTGGATATCATCCACTTGTTTTTTGGATATCGTAATCTGGCAGTTTTACCAAACCAAAGCAAAAATCATAATCTTGTAGACTAAGTAGATGAAGGTAGGAAAAGAATGATAGGTGCTGGTCAGCTGAGGCTTTCTCATGACTGGGGCAGGGTTTTTCCTGGGATCTGTCTCTGCTCCAGGACAGTTGCATACAGGTGGTGATTTGACAGTCGTTCTGCCTGTTTGTCTCGTTCCCCTCTGATGCAGTTTTCACTGTAGTTGCTCATTTCATCTTTATAGTTGATTACTGCACAATATTTCTACCTCTGTTCTAAAAATTAGGAACAGCTGAAGAAAACTTCTGGCACTCACTTCATTATAAGAAGTTTTATCTTGAAAATTTTGGCTAAAATGATAATTTCAAGCATATTTTTAGAAGCTTTAGTGGGCACGGTCAAGGACAGCTATATTCCTGTGGTGTTTACTGCAACTAAACTGAAAGACTTTGAGATAGCAGTGCATTTGGTAGAATTTTTTTTTGAATGGTAAATTAGTATTATGTCTTCAAATTATTCGCATATATTTATTTTTTCTGTGTATTTTGCTTTAGGGCATTGTATACATTTGATTTAGTAACACATTTGCAATGACTAAAAATGTCTTACAGAGACACTTTGTCATTTTAATTATTTTCAGGAGACAATAATTGGAATTGAAAAGCGATTCTTGTATTAGAATGTTTTGATCAAAAACATAAAATGCAACATTTTTTCCTGTCTATTTCAATAGTATTCTTCTGTATAGTTTACTTAGAAAAATTAGAGGGAGCATCCAGTACTACTACTGCACAGTGAATAAGCAGTATTCAGAAACTGTAATTCTTCTGGTCATCAAAATTCAAGATAAACCAGATCATTAAGTTGATGTAAATTATAAAAGTCATCTGCATGTTCGGTTTAAAATACCGTATTCATGTATTTTATACTTAAACAAACAAAAAATATGCAGTTACATTTTTGTCAGAATCTGAGAATGGGTGTGAAAGGAAAAGGAGTTCTGAGGAAGAGATGTGGAGGCTCTGGTCACACAGGCAAAAGAAATCAAGCTTATTCTGCCGTATTTCTGTTGACTGTGCTTGGATGTGCTGACATTTTTTTTTCATAGTTATTGTCTGCTTTTTGCTTTTTTTTTCTTTAACTTATACCTCTGTATGAATTTTTAGGGGTTTTTTGTAGAACCTTGAGAAAACATAAATTTTAAAAATTTTGTGTGTGTGTGTGCATGTTTGCACTATGATGCTGCTGATGATTCAGCAGTGTTTCACAGCTTATGAAATATTAGGATTTCTTGGTCTCACACCTTGGGGTGGCAGGGTAGGGGAAACAGAAACTGGTAAGAAATGTTATCCAATATGTGTTAACTGTGAAGTCCTTCAAGTTACAACAGTGATTCAGGTTGCTCCTTGGGCAATCACCATTTGCAAGAAACTGATGGGTGAGTAAAGTGTTGTTAGTTTTCTTATCTATCAGTCATTAAGGTGGCAGCCAGTTGAGTGGAATTTGTGTTTGGAATAATGAATTTTTGCAATGACAGCTCTGGATAGTGTGTGTAGTAAATTAGCTAGTAATGCGTATCATGGAAGTAGATGAAAAATACTTCTCCAGAAAAGAGTTTGCACTTCTCTGGTCTGTAATCAATCTCTTATACATTCTGTTTGTAATCTGGTTAGTTGCATTTTAAGGAAATAGAAACAGACAAAGGTGTAGAAGTTTCTCCATGTGGGTTGGTGTTATTTTACTGGGGTAGTAGGAATGTTTCTGGACAAATAAATATTCTGTTTGAATAGTTCTGCATGCCAGCAGGTGCAGAAGCATCAAACAGGAAGATGCAATTCCAGAACACACATGCTTGCATAATCTGAAGAGATTCTCTGGTTTGGGATTAGAAAGATGATGGACGTAGGTAACTCCTACAGATGAGTGGATAACAAAGCTTTACTTTGTTGCCCTGCTCCCCTCAGGTTACTTATTGCCCTTTTTATTCCAGTATTTGTCAAACACTTCACTGAGGTAGCTGTGTTTCCAAAGAGCTGCCGAGAACAGAAGCAGATGGCAGCTCAGTCATTTATCCATCCTGCACTATTTCTTCTGTATTTCTCTGGAAACTGAAGTTAATTGATGTTAAGCTGTAACTTCCTACCTTCTGCTCACTGCTCTTTTTTGTGTGGTGTGTCTTTTGTTTTTTGTGGGGTTTTTTGTTTGTTTGTTTTTAAAGGAAAAAAATACAAACCATGTTTGGTTTTTGATAGGTTTTATTTTTTTTACTCCTAGCCATGAGTGTTTCAGAGCTGTAATGAGGGGTCTTTGAGAACTGATGAAGATGAGGTACCAAAAGACTAAAAATTAACATAGAAAAATTACTTAATTCTGTTTCTAGAAACAGGCATGTCAAGATGATGATAAGAGTATGCCTAAAATACAAATTTGGATTGAGGGTTTGGGTGGCGTTTTTTTGGGGGGGAGGGAGATGACACCAGTCCAACGTGACTTCTTCCCATGTTGGATCATTTTGATCAGTGTGGGGTTTTAAAGGCCTTTTATGACTTCTCATGTGAGATAACAATAGACGACAACCTTCCCCTGCAGCAAAATCTACTCCAGGTGGATTTAGCGCTGCTTGGAGAACTCCCCTGTGAAGTAACTCTCAGCAGTTCATTACCTACACAGAGGGCTATGTCCAGTTAGGTTTTGTAAGGTAACCTCCAACGCTACTGAATTTCCATTTGTTTTCATGAGATGGTGGAAGGCACTGTAAGCTTTTTTTGAACTTTGCAATCAGTGCTTTAGTATAAGGTTAGAATAAAATAATCTTAAAATGAATTGACATTCAGTCTGGTAGAAGAGAGGATTTTGCTGTTCAGAAAACACTTTATTTGGAGTGGTGGACTATTCTGTGTGGACATATTTAATTGTATATATTTATGGGCAGGCAGAATAAACTAAATAAATCCAAGATGGTTACAGATACTGACCATTACTACCTTTTCAGTAGAGAAGAATATGTAGGGCTAGAGTAGATTCCATTGCCTTACATCTGACAGGGGTTAAAAAAATTCAAGCAACTCCAAGGCTGAGTTGAAGTTTGTCACAAGATTTGTAAACTAATCAGGTCCCATAGCATTACAGCTTCTGTATGCCTCCTGGAAATTCATCTTCTTTTTCCTCTTGATCTGATATGAAAAGAACAGTGAAAGCAAGAAGAGTATTGTTCATAAATTGCCTTACATTAATTTCTATTCCAATTCTGTGTAGCACATGTAAGTGAAAATCTTGGAAATATGTTTGTTAAATCATGTGGTAAATGGTCTTGTTGATGACTGCAGAGTTGCTCTGGGGATGGAGTTGTTAAGCACTTATTATGGGAATCCAACAGGGCAAATTAAGAGAAACCTGTGTGTGCGCTTGTTATTTTAGGACTTTTATGCTTGTCTTCTGAGAGACCTCATCTCATGTAGGACCTCATGACCTAAAAAGACTTGATGTTTTTTTATTCAGAGGTGAACTTCTGAAGTCTCAGTTACTGACCTATCAACAATGAAAATAATCACCTCCGAGGGAGGGTTTAGTGTTATTATTCTTTAATGCTAAGTAGCTGAATATTGCTGTTAATACATATAAAGTAGCTTTTTAGCATTCTGCTTAGTTGTATGTGGTATTTTAACTTACAACTGAATCGTTTTATACTTGTAAATTAGGGGGAATATTTTATGTTTTGTTGTAAGTAATTGCTGAGCGGGTTTCTTATTTGTTTCTAACACCATTGCAAGCATTTCCTTAATCTGCAAGTGTTCCGATGCCGTGGGTGGAACTTTAATCTGTATGTAAGCGTTCCTTGGAAATACTATTCTGAGTACACAAAAACACTGTGCATGGTAGAATTTGCCATTATAATAAAGTCTATCATAAAGGACCCAATGTGTGTATTTTTTTTTTGGTTTAGCTTTTACATTTTAAGACTTAAATGTGCAATCCATTTAAAACAAGTATTGCTGTTGTTTTTACTGCTTGCTAGATAGTTATCCAGATGTATGTCTTTAAAGATCTATAAATTTCTAATGCTATTATACAAATGCATACTTCTACATAAAGTACATATTTCATTATGTATGGAATAGGTGAATAACTTTTCTCTATTTTTTTTTTCCTAACTTCGCTTAACTTTCTTGGAAATTACGTTAGCCATCCGAAAGACTCTCATCGTCTTCTAATGCCATTTTTGACAGGATCATAAGCATTTTCAGTAACCTTTGTGAGCAGCTTTACTGACAGATCTTGAGTTCCAGCTGAATTGGTTAAGGCTTTTGATAGCATGATTATTTTGCCAGTCATCATTATTATAGCATTATTATAGAACTCCCCTTTGAGGAAAAAAGAGGTCATCCATCTTTTGTAAGATTCATACATGAGGTTTATCACTTTAGTAATAAAATTCATTGCGTGCTTGGTAACCACAAAGGACTCGTATCACTGGAAAATGTAACCACAGTTACATACATTTTCATGTGCGCAGTCAGGTTCGTTTTAGAATAGGCACATGACAATTCAAGTATAGCTTACTAATGAAGACGGAATGTGTGTTTTGTTTTAATTTATGGAATGTTGGATAGTTTGAACAAAATCTTAAAAATACCTGAAGCAATATTGTCCTTCCTGTTTTACCTCAGATTTCCTTGGTAAGTTTTATAAACTTGGGGGTTTTTACGTATTTCATGTATTTACATATAACATTCTAGCACTGTAAGTTTTCTCTAAATAGCATTTTTCCACCATCCTTACCGGTTTATTTGTAAGGCTCTGTATCTGCAACTTGCATACCCACTGCTTAAATGGCTTTTCTGTGAACTATGTTCTAACCAAGTATATTCACTAGTATTCTTTTAATTTTCATCTCTGTATCTTGTTTGTAGTATTAATGAAAGTATCCAAAATCAGTTTTATCTATGGTTACAGAATGACTTATTCATGTAGAAGCTGATATCAATATTACCTTAAAGAAATTCATACAAGTTCATATCACTCTTGTGAAACTGTAAAACTATCAGCATTACATTGACTTATCAAGAGGGTGTAGAGTATTTCCAATTTGGAAAAAAAAAAATCATGGGCTTTTTTGCTTGTGTAATATTACAGCATGTGGTATAGAGTCTCACTGACTGCATTGTCATCAAGGAATGATTTTCATTCAGTGGTATTTTGGAAAATTTCTAGAATTCTGAATTAATATCTTGGGCTGTGAACTGTGGTAGCTTTGCTGTGATATTTTGCCTCTGTTACTACTGTGGGCTATGACCTTCAAGTACAGGGAAAAGGCGTGGCAATCAGGCAGTAATTTTAAACTGCAGTTGCTAACCTTGACCAGGTTTGTCTGCTATACAAACCACAATGTCCTTATAGCTTGCAAATCACATTGACTGTAAATCTTGACAGTACAGACAGAAGGCAAAAATAACTGAAATCTAAAAAAGCCAGCTTTAGGATGTGTCAGGTTTTTTCCCATGGTGCAAGCACTTCCAAGTTTGTATTTAAGGAAAAAGATGCGTAGCATTTTGGAGGTGGCATGAAGCGACATGCAGGGATGCCTGGTAGTAGCAATATAGGAACACTTTCCCCTTCCAGTGAATCCTGAAAGGCATTTCAGGCTGCTGTTTGCAAAGGCAGCAACAGAAAAGATAAGTGAACAAGGTGGAGCAGAAACAAGTCCCTTTTTTGTGTACAAGGACAGAAAAAGTACTTTCCTAATGGAAGTTGTTACTCAATCCATCGTTGTTGGTATTTCACATTGAGCTTCTATTAGGCTAATCTTTTTTTCTTTTTTAAAGGCATTTGAACACATGCTCTGAGTGTGCATTTGAATGCTAAAAGTACAAGTTGTTGGCTGCACTTAATGAAGAAAATGGTGGTGTTGGGAAGACACCAATGTCTCTTGAAACAGACATAGACATTAATGTAGTGAAATTGTTTGCACGTAATTCCTAGCACATTAATCTCTTTAGATGATACCCATCTCCTCAGCATATTCCAAGACCTACAGGTACCTAAAGAGAGACAAAAAAATAAAAGTTTGTACACATCATCCTTAACGTTATGTTGTCTGACCGTTTCACTCTTCCACAGAAGCTGATTTGGCTGGAACCTGATGGCCTTATAAGTGGTCTTCTACTAATGTTTTTAAAGAGTTCTTGAGATACTAATAAGTAATTGAAAAAAGGAGAAAGCTTCTAGTCCTCCAGACTGAGGCTGCAGAGTGTTTCAGAATATCATGTAACAATTCATTGCAAGCTATTTTGTACAAATTACGAAACTGGACAAAATACTGCATGATGCTGCAGAGTAGTTAAAATATTTATTTTAACATCTTGACTGTGCTAAAATATCCCATGCAGATTTACTCAGTCTAATTGGGATTTCACAGTTGTACCATTGTAAAGAATTCCTGCGCAAGCTAAGTTGTGGGCAGGGGAGGGGGAATCAGATTACAGTACAATATAAACTGGATGAGAATTAACTTTTCCTAAAATGCATAACAAACTTCATCATCTAGCATGCTATTAGTAGCACAGTGGGTTTTATGGTGCTCCTGTAATTTGGATACTCTCATTTGGAGACGAAATAAATTCCTGGGCAGCACTGAATGTCTTACATTCTTAAGTTGTGTAAAAATTGTTTGAAATAATAAGATAGACATGAACCTTTTCCATTTCCTTTTTAAGAATTTATTTGATAATATTTAAAAAATAAACCTCAATAGAATTGTTAAACATTTCAGGAAAAAAATCTGCTCTTGTGTCTTAGACTGTAAGTAGTCATTCAGTTTGGCTCTGTGTAATAGATAAAATAAATTTACTTTTTTTTTTTTTTCCTGACATGTAATTACCAGCATAAACAAAGGGGTTAAACTTCCATTTCAACTTGGAAATAGCAGCTGCCTTGAAATCTAGCCAAAAAAATGTCATTTAGGCAGTGAATAAATGCTTACAGAAAAACTTAAAATCAGGAAGGGACAGTGTATGCAATGATGTATTTTAGGAAGGGGACGCTGACACAGGTATCTTGAGTACTTCCAAGGCTGTTGAAAATAGCAAGAAATATTTGGCTTTTTGTTTTTTAACTATAACTCATATTTGTGATGTTGATCTTCTGTTGCTGTTTAAGCAAAAGTAAGGCACGGGTGCACTGTTCTTTTGTATCTTTGCTGGTGGTTCTATAAAACCATGCAGGGCTGGTTCAGAAAGCTGCTCAGAGCAAATATTAACCTTAAGCTCCTCTTATTTCCTCCAGTATTGTGACTCTTATTTCCTCCAGTTAATTGTTTCTTAGGTGGTTTGGAAGATGTTTGTGAGTCTGATCTATGGGTCATCATACAAAGAGAACTAAAGTTGTAGTGGGAGCAGTATATCCCCAAGCATTTGGGAAACACCCTGGGGAAAGAAGGAACCTGTGCAATCTGGTTTCAAGGGAGCCAAGAAATTCCCTGACAAAGAAAAAGCTACATGAACAGAAATTTGGATATGCAGAGTAATTTTGGTTTGAGCAGTTTGTTTTCACTGGTGAGGAAACTGAGACAGGGAGATGTGTGCCTTTACACTGTTTTATTTGCATGTGCATGTGTGTGTGTTAACATTTGCTGATGTTAAAAATCAAATTTTGGAATCACTGTGTGTTTTCATTCATTTTCCTGGAGGTATGACCTGTTAGTATAGAATGCCTACCAGTTTCAGAGCCCTGTGAAGGGTTGCACACAAAGTGAACAGGATTACATGAGGTCAGACTCTTACTAGGAGGCTTAATTGTCTCCACTGCAATGCCTGATTTATGGGGAGGATGAAGACATTTGCCAGTGAGGCCAAGGAGAGGGACTGTGTCAAAGCCTCTTCAAACAGAGCCTTAAGCCCCTGAGACCTGCAGCCTACTATCTCTGTCAAAATGGTACATCTCCATTACTTTACTTGGAGACATTCCAACAGATTCTTGACCAGAAGTCACCTTTTCAGGGTAATATACCAATATAAATTTTTTGGTTTGGGAAACTCATTATTCAGATCCTGAATGTGTATTTTGGAGTTCTCACAGCCCTCATTAACGTCTCATTAAGGGGTTCTCCAGTGGATGGTAAGGCAAATCAGGGAATAATTTCTGTTGTAAGGGTATTCTTCAGGTCATCTAGTCCAGCATCTGGCTCAGAGTAGGGCTACCTTCAAAGTGGAGTCAGGTGGCTCAGGGTCTTGTTAAGTCAAGCTCAGAAAATCCCCAAGGATGGAGATTTCACAGCCTCTCTTGGCAGGCAGGTCCAGTGCTTAACCGTGCTCGTTATAAAGCTGCACGAAGCAGTCTGCAGTGTATTGTGCAAATTTTTGGATCGTGATTCTGATGTGGGTGTCCCATTTTTTACTTTTGGTTAAAATGCAGATTAATTTGACATACCATGCCCAGCTGTTTTGATCTAGAGCTTCTAGCTGATGCCCTCTTAAGAATAGTCAGGTACTAGACCTTCATTGCTTTTAAGTCAGTGTTAGAATTTTACTTATTGGGATGTGTTTTGATGTTTTTGAGCCACTATGGAGTGTTTTGTAACTCCTGAAATGTTTAGTTCTGTTACCTTGTAACATTGTGTGCACACATTTATTTTCTGTTTCCCAGATGTGTAATGTGAGTCTTCATTCTGTGCTAATGCTGAGATGAGGAGCTTGCACTGATCTGTTTCTTGCACCTGTCTCTGTATAGAGTACCATTATTTTCAAATTGCTTCAGAAAAAATAATGTTGTCGTGAGTGCATAGAGCTGCATAGCTTGAGAATGGTAATATTCCCAAGAGAAGAAATGATCTGAAAGTAGTAGATAACCTAGTTAGAACATGAAATTACTCTTGTGTGTTCCTTGGGGGGCAAACAAAAGGCAGAAGGTGTAGGGTTTCTCTCATGTAACCCTCTAGCTAATCAAGGGCTTATAAAAATTAAATAGGCAGCTGAAGATTATGATACCCATACGGTTTTATCTCTTTTCATGTCTGTGGAAATGATTTTTTTCTCTACAGTGTAGACACTACTATCTTTTGAATAAAGGGCTCAGCTACAGTGTTAATGAAATGCAAGGAATTGAAGCTATCACTGTTGTAAATTATATTTTTCAAGAATAAGTTAGTTTACCTGATAACCTCATAGCAAGTGTCTTTGAATGTCTAAGGTTCTGTCTTTGTGACAAAGATTTGAGAGAGAAGACATTTCTGTAGTCTGTCTTATATAGCTTTTCCAAAATACATCACTGGGTACATGTTTTGGGAACATATTTTAAAGCAAAACCAGTGTGTTTGGTAGAGATGTGGCACTTGTGCTCCTTGGGTTGAGGGAACTCCCTACTGGTGAATTATGCCGGTCATTCCTAACACATGCCAGAAAAATCTATCCATGTACCATGTTCTGAAAGTTTTGACCACTTGACTGAGAAGCTGTTGTTAAAAACATTTTAAGTAGTATTCTAACATATAGTTATAGAAATTTCATACTGCCTATAAAGCTGAGCTGCTTTCTTTACTATGGCTGATTTCAGAGCGTCTGAGAGAAAATTGTTTGTGGTGTATTTTTTTAAGACTTTTTAAAGACTTATTAAAGATCCCTTAATACCTGCTCATATTAGAAGCAGAAATTCTTCATCTTCTCTACGATACAAACCTAGAACTTGGTATGTTCTGATTTAGTGGAATATCACACCACTTCTGTTCACCTAAGGTTAACTTGGTAGGTCACTGGATCATCATTGCAAGGGACAAAGTAAATAACAGCTATGCACCTGGTATGCTTATTTTTACGTCGGTCTCCGATCCTGTTAAAAGCCACTTTAAAATCAAAGCACTTGAAGTGAATTGCCAAGCATAGACCGAGATGTGGAAAATGGGAGCACAGCCCCTATTCTGAGTTTCAGTAAGAATCTTTGTCAAGAGACAAGGGTTAAGACCCTATTTGTGTGTATGGAATTAGGTAGGACTTAGGCATTTGGACTTTTGAGAATCCCTGGAGACACCTTTCTGATGTCTGAAGGGCCCTAAATATTTGTAATAATCCAGCTGCTAGTCTCCTATTGATTTTTATTTTTTATCATGTAAGTAACTATATATCTGTTCTTTGAATATTATGCAAGAAATAATAAAATTTTAATAAAATATATTTTAAAGATTGCTAGAGAACACTGCAGGCTGCAAACAGTCCAGGAGACTCCTGGAGTCTATTGAGGATACCTTCTTGGTCCAGATATTAGATGGACTGACCCAAGGGGAAGCTTTACTAGACCTGGTGCTCACCAACGTAGAAGAGAGTGTTAGAGAGGTTAAGACTAGGGGCAGCCTGGGCTGTAGTGACCATGCCCTGGTGCAGTTTGTGATGTTGAGGAATACGGGCCTGGCAAAAAGCAGAGTCAGGACCCTGAACTTCAGGAGAGCAAACTTCTGCATGTTCAAGGAACTACTGGGTGGGAACTCCTGGGAAATTGTCCTTAAGAGCATAGGAGCAGAACAGAGCTGGTGGCTCTTTGAGCACACTCTTCTGAGAGCGCAAGAGCTCTCCATCTCCCGGCAGAAGAAATCGAGCAAAGGAGGCAGGCGACCGGCATGGCTGAGCAAGGATCTGCAGCTCAAACTGAAGGAAAAGAGGGAAATGTTCGGAAGCAGAAGCAGGGTTGTGTAGCTTGGGAAGAATCATAGAATCATATCATAGAATGGCCCGGGTTGAAAAGGACCATAGTGATCATCTAGTTTCAACCCCCCCGCCATATGCAGGGTTGCCAGCCACTAGACCAGGCTGCTCAGAGCCACATCCAGCCTGGCCTTGAATGCCTCCAGGGATGGGGCATCCACGACCTCCCTGGGCAACCTGTTCCAGTGTGCCACCACCCTTTGGGTGAAAAACTTTTTCCTAATCTCTAACCTAAACCTCCCGTCTTAGTTTAAAACCATGCCCCCTTGTCCTATCACTATCCACCCTCGTAAACAGTCGCTCCCCCTCCCATTTATACGCTCCCTTCAAGTACTGGAAGGCCGCAATGAGGTCTCCCCGGAGCCTTCTCTTCTCCAAGCTAAACAAGCCCAGTTCCCTCAACCTTTCCTCATAGGAGAGGTGCTCCAGCCCTCTGATCATCTTTGTGGCCCTCCTCTACACCCGCTCCAAGACCTCCACGTCCTTCCTGTGCTGGGGGCCCCAGGCCTGGACACAGTACTCCAGATGAGGCCTCACAAGAGCCGAGCAGAGGGGCACAATCACCTCCCTCTCCCTGCTGGCCACCC
>WKFP01015432.1:2897548-2909755 GCA_011057875.1 Pterocles orientalis | reverse complement strand
CAGATCACAAACTCCACCAAAGCATGGTCACTACAGCCCAGGCTGCCTCCAATCTTAACCTCTCTAATGCTCTCCTCCACATTTGTGAGGACCAGGTCCAGTAGGGCCTCTCCTCTAGTGGGTCCATCTATTACCTGGACCAGGAAGTTGTCCTCGACAGACTCCAGGAATCTCCCGGATTGTCTGCCACCCGCTGTGCCGCTATCCCACCAGATATCTGGGTGGTTGATATCCCCCATCAGGACAAGATCCCGCATGCAGGACACCTCCTGCAGCTGGAGCAAAAAGGCCTCATCAACAGGTTCCCCCTGATTAGGTGGCCTGTAGCAGACCCCAACCACTAGATGCCCTATACTGGAACGATCCTTGATTTTTACCCATAAGCTCTCGACCTGATTGTGGCTGTTCCTCAGACACAGCTCTGCACAATCTATCCCCTCTTTGACATAGAAGGCAACTCCCCCACCCCTCTTACCTTGCCTATCCCTTCTGAAGAGCCGATACCCCTCAATGGTGGTATTCCAGTTATGGGAGTCATCCCACCATGTTTCCGTGATAGCAACAAGGTCATAACTTTCCAAGTGCAACACAGTTTCCAGCTCATCCTGCTTATTTCCCAGGCTGCGTGTGTTGGTATAAAGGCACTTCAGCTGGGTTTTCTGTCTCACCACCTTCATGGAGGATACAGGATCCCCTAGAACAGCAGCATCCCCCTTCTGTACTCCGTCCCTTTGCACTCCACCCTCTTTGCCCATCAAGTTTGGTACGAGGCCTCAAACAACCCTCTCAACCCCAGAGGTCCTCATTTTGTCCCCTTCCCCCTTCATACCTAGTTTAAAGACCTATCAATAAGTCCTGCCAGTTCCCCAGCTAGGATACTCTTTCCCCTTGGAGACAGGCTACGTATAGAATATAGGGGTGTTGTCTGGATGTGTAGAGATAGGATCAGGAAAGCCAAGGCACAGGGAGTTGAACTTGGCAAGGGACGTGAAAAATAACAAGAAGGAGTTCTACAAGTATATAGGCAGGAAGAGACATGCCAAGGAGAGTGTTCCCCCTCTGATAAATGAGAAAGGAGAACTGGCTTCCTCAGACATGGAAAAAGCTGAGTTACTCAATAAGTGTTTTGCCTCAGTCTTCACTGGTGGTCAGGTTTCCCATGTCTGTCAGGACCCTGAACCTCTAGATGAGGGTGAGAGGAGTGGAATCCCTCCCACTGTAACAGCAGAACGAGTCCGAGACCACCTCATGTTGGTCTGATTGTATACTGATTGTGTATAAGTCTAAGGGGCCAGATGACATGCATCCCAGGGTTCTGAAGGAGCTGGCTGATTTGGTTGCTGAACCACCCTCCATAATATTTGAAAAATCATGGCTGTCGGGCGAAGTCCCCGATGACTGGAAAAAGGGAAACATTACTGCTATTTTTAAGAAAGGGAGAAAAGAAGACCCAGGCAACTACAGGCCGGTGAGCCACACCTCTGTGCCTGGGAGGATCATGGAGAAGATCTTCCTTGAAGCCATGTTAAGACATACACGAGATCAAGAGGTGACCCAAGACAGCCAACATGGCTGCACCAAAGGCAAATCTTGCCTGACCAATCTGGTGGCCTTCTATGATGGAGTGACAGCATTGGTGGACAAAGGAAGGGCAACGGATGTAATTTACCTAGACTTGTGCAAAGCCTTTGACATGATCCCTTACCACATCCTTCTCTCTAAATTGGTGAGGTGTGGATTTGAACGATGGACTGTTCAATGGATAAAGAATTGGTTGGCTGGTCGCAGCCGAAGGGTTGTGGTCAACGGCTCTGTCTGGATGGAGGCTGGTCACAAGTGTTGTCCCTCAAGGGTCTGTCTTGGGACCGGTGCTCTTCAATGTCTTTATCAATGACATAGATGAGGGTATCGAGTGCACCCTCAGCAAATTTGCAGATGACACCAAGCTGAGTGGTGCAGTTGATACAATAGAGGGAAGGGATGCCATCCAGAGGGACCTGGACAGGCTGGAGAAGTGGGCCCATGAGAACCTAATGAGGTTTAACAAGGCCAAGTGCAAGGTGTTGCACTTGGGCTGGGGCAATCCCAGGTATTTGTATAGACTGGGAGAAGAACTCCTTCGGAGCAGCCCTGTGGAGAAGGACTTGGGGGTCCTGGTGGACAAGACGCTGATCATGAGCCAGCAGTGTGCACTTGCAGCCTGGAAGGCCAACTGTGTTTTGGGCTGCATTAAAAAAGGGGTGGCCAGCAGGGAGAGGGAGGTGATTCTCCCCCTCCACACTGCTCTTGTGAGACCCCATCTGGAGTACTGTGTCCAGGACTTGGGTCCTTAGAGCAAGAAAGACATGGAGCTCTTGGAGCGGGTGCAGAGGAGGGCCACAAAGATGATCAGAGGGCTGGAACATCTCTCCTATGAAGAAAGGTTGAGGGAACTGGGCTTGTTTAGCTTGGAGAAGAGAAGGCTCCGGGGGACCTATTTATGGCCTTCCAGTACTTGAAGGGAGCATATAAAGAGGAGGGAGAGTGACTATTTATAGGGGTTGACAGTGACAGGACGAGGGGGAATGGTTTTAAACTAAGAGGGGGGAGATTTAGGCTGGATATTAGGCAGAAATTTTTCATGCATAGGGTGGTGAGGCACAGGAACAGGTTGCCCAGAGAAGCTGTGGATGCCCCACCCCTGGAGGCATTCAAGACCAGGCTGTCTGGGGCCCTGGGCAGCCTGGTCTAGTGATTAGCAACTCTGCCCACAGCAGGAGGGTTGAAACTAGATGATCTTTAAGGTCCTTTTCAACCCAGGCCATTCTGTGATTCTATGACTTAGTGTCCTAGTGGATCTATTGTCTAATTCCACTGTTATATTCCCCACTGATCTAGGCTGACATACTTGACCTTAATGCCTCAGCATTTCTAGTTAGCATGTTTATTTGCCAATAGACCATTGTGGGAAGGAGCTCTACTGTATTGCATACTGCACAGAGATGAAGATGATAGTCCTTGCCTTAGGAATGCTGTTATGGGTTGTCTGGCGGTGAGGAAGGGGTTAAGGTGTTGGCTCAGTTTCTTTAAATGGCTCTTAAGGAGCTACCCCCAGCCCCTCCAAGGATTTGGTAACAGGGTTGGGGAAGGGAGTGTTTTGTAAGAAACTGCTTGGAAGGCAGGGCCCCGCTCAGGACGGACCAGCCCCAAGCCAGGATCAGCCAATCAGCGCCTCTGAGAATAACATATTGAGGAAGGACCACCCCTCTCCCCCTTCTTCTGGCAAGGTGGGGGGAAGCGCCACGCGGTCGGGAGAGGCGCCATGCAGCACGGCTGTGGGAGCAGTGTGGCTCTCTGAGCCGGGCTTCCCCCTCCCACTGCCTGCTGGGCTTCTGCAAACAAGATGCTGTAGCCCAGCCCTCGCCATGGCTCATCCGGGAGCCCTTCCTCCCAGGAACCGATGAAGACCTCTGATGTCAGAGAAGAGGAGCGGGATTTGAGAGATAATGGAACTGCACAGCACTTCGGGTCAGCGAAAGCCCTGCCATTCTCCCCTGCGAGTGAAGGAAACAGCCTTGGACCGAAGCTATAAGCCTCACGGGAGTGAGGGAGTCGACGGGGGACTGAAGCCCCATTGGAACATCATCACCAGGAGAGAGAGGGCACCTTTGAATTGACTGCAACTCCGTTTCCCTCCCCCTCTCCCCCCCCCCCCACACGCCATGTGCCACTGTGGGGGGAGGAAGAGGTACAGAACAAAGCCTTTGGGCCTTGGGACGAAGGGAGGGGTGGAGGAGAAGTGCTTTTGTGTAAGATGCAGTTTCTCTCTTTCAATGCCCTGCTTCTTGTTGTAAATAGTTAATAAATTCAGCTGTTCTACTGTTCTCCATGAGTCCTGTCGGTCTCTTGCCCGTGACCCTAAGTGGTAAGTGAAACCCTCCCAGTTCCCTGCCTCAGCCCACCAGGTGTTTAGGAAACTGTACCTGTGGTTTCATGGACCACGACAAATGCATAGTGTTAAAAGATGAATCTAGCACATGAAGGCCTCCAACCAGCTATGTGAGTACAGGCGGAGAAGGGTGGAGTATGCATTACCAAAAACCAGTTGTTTTTAACATCCAGCTGTGTGTCCTTTAATTAGTCCTAGTAAGTATGCTATTACCTAAACTTTTACTAAATACATCATTGCATCTGAAGTGTTGAATACCAACATTTTTTTTCCTGATAATATAGTGTTATTTGTGTCTTAAAAGGTATGTGTTAGAAATGCAAACAAATCCTCAATTTATGAACAATTTTGGTCTCATAATCAGATTTTTCCTGAAAATATGAATATATGTACTGATCTTCTCTTTCATATTTATTTTCCTTATTTAGTCATCTAAAACTAGGGAAGAGACTTTACTGTTGTGTTGCATAGTCATTTGGTTGTTATAGATTGTTAAAATGCTGCATAGTCATTTGTTACAGAGTTAAGGTCTTGTACGGCTATTTGCTGTGGAGAGTTAAAATGTTAACAGCAATACTAAAAAATTGAACTCTGCTTGGATTATTTACTCTCCCCTCACCCCCCTGTTGATATCTTAAGTGAGAGAGCTGTCATTTAAAAGTAGTGGACTGTTCTAACAATATTTGATGGTCATGAACTCATAGACATAATAGAATTACAAAGGTATATATAACAGATTATATAAGAAATTTGGGTGGGGAATTAATAGCTATAATTTACTTTCTGGTTATGCTGCCTTTTCTTTGTTATAAAGTGGTACTATGATATTTGTTGCAGGTACATGTTGCCAAGTGGCAATTAAGCTATGTTTTTCTTGTGCATAAAAAGTTGTAAAATTGTGGGAGATTCAGTGGGCAGAGCGTGGGAGGGAGAAAGCATAGTTTTAGCTACGTTTACTCCATCTCAACCCCACCTCCTTGCTGCCTGCTTTTCTGCTGTGGCATTGGCAACTTGCCTGTCTGTTTGCTGCAGTGGCTTCTCTCCTACTCTAGCCCAAAGTAGCAGGTGGGCTCTGCTCTCTGTATCCCCCTTTCCTTCTTTTCAGTTGAGTACTGATCTTTCTTCTTCTTCAAAATATGCTCTGGTTTAACAGTGCAATAAACCAGTCCCTGGAGTATCCTGTAACCCAGTACCAGATCAAAATGTCCATAAAGGGCAAATTCTGACTTGGTATTAATTCACTCTTCTGGTTTGTTTTGGTATGAATATTTTTGCTTGTTTCACTTTCTACAAGCAGTTTTTACGTTGCATTGCATGTCACCTATCCATGTCATTCTGACTTTGTGCAGAACTAGGTGTTGTCTTGCTTAAAGTTGCATGAGCTCCATGTAATGCTCTTTGGCTGCCTTGGCAGATGTAGCAGTCATATGTTGAGGCCCAATTTTCCAGGTCAAATTAGTACCGTTAGGTGACGGAGTGGTCGTGTTCTCTGCTGCCACTGCTGTTGTGGAATCACTGCATTGTTGACTTAATAAACACGTTTAGTTAGAGTGCTGACAGTTTATTGTGTCAACCATTGTCAGAGGTGGCTACTAGTACGCAGCGAAAATAGCCAAGCAAGTATTTTTCTGTGTTCTCTTACAGCCACCAGTAAGGGCTACAAACTGACTCAGACTTTTAGGTTAGATTCTGTGGAGTTGATGTTAGAAATTCTGAAGTGGTCAGAGATTATGAATTCTGAAAACGAATACCTATACAGACTAAAAAAGTTATTGTAAAGAACTACAGGAAATCTTTCTCTGCAAAAGTATAGAATTGCTGATAGCAAACTGTTTTGTGATTTTACTGCAAGTTAACCACATGGTTAATGTAAGAAAGTCAAACTTTTCTGATTGAGTGGAATTTTCAGCTCTATTTCTTAACATAAAGAAGCTTAAAAGCAAACTAAAATGGACTCTGTAGCAGATATGTGATTATATAAGGAAAGATTGCATCATAATACATGAAATTAAGTAACATTTTTTGGTTTATATATTAATATTTAGTTTTAAATGAGAAACCTCACTTGACATCATATGCATTTCATTCCATAATTTCTACTTGATCACAGTGTGGATAGTGCAGTTTTTATGTGTGGTTTTTGAGCTTAATTCTTCACCATTGCAACAGAGTCTGCCATATGAACTGCAGGAGTAGTTAACAAACAGCTGGAGAAGATCCCTAGGTAAGTTTTAGTAGACAGATGTGTTTGAGAGAGCTGGTGGAATTTACTCCTTATTTCAGGAGTTTGAATGACTTCTGTTCCTTAAAGAGCTCCTAAAGTGGACTGGCAGCACTATATGCTGGACTGAGTGGCCATTGCCTCAAAGAAAATCTGGTTACTGCAGGAATTCGGATGTTCACTCCAAAAAGCAATGAGGTGGCATGGGGGTTGCTGTTTCCCGTACCATGGACTTCATACTTGTGTTTTTAGAGCAGGATCTCTCTCCTATCCCTTTGGATGGTATACTGTTCGACTTAGTTCCATCGCTGCAGGAGCAGATTCTAGCCCTAAAGTCAGCAGAGAACCCCCTGTATATCTCAACAGGAAGGAGTCATGTGCAGCTGAAATAGTGGCTTGTGTGTCACTTACCATTTTGCCTTTGTCTTCGGTATTCGCTAACTGAGGGGAAAAAAACAAATGCTACTTAAGCAGCGTCTTGCCTGACTTTTTTTCTGGCATAAACTAAAAATACATAATAAGGCATAGGCATCCGGGCTCTAGACAACTGGACTCTCGGTTGCTCTTGATCTGATGGTGTAAAAATTCTGGCAAGTTCTGTGAGCTGATGAAAAGAGCAAATGTCACTTGATGTGACCTTTCAGTTTATTGAGAAATGATTAGGAATAAGATCAGTGCCATTGTTTAAAAATATGTTAGTAATACATGACTAGAAAATGTTACCAGTTTCACTGCGCAGAGTTGCTCATTAACGTGTGTGCTATCTAATGGATAGTTTTTATCGTAAACCTATTTAAAAAAAAAGTTATTCATCTGACTTTAGCAGTGTAGAATAAAGCTGTTTCTACTGTTCCTTTAAAGATGTAATTGAGAAATCTGTAACTTTTCTAGGGCTTCTCATACAAATATGTTCAAAGGTAAGTATCAAAACTAAATGCAATATGGTGCAGAAAAAAAATAGTCTCAGAAAGGAGAATTGTCTTCTAAGTCCGTCTGAACAAGAGCAATGACTGTCTCATAGCCCTTGTTGTTGAACAGTTCGGGTCCTTGACAGCTGGATCATTTACTGACCCTTCTCTTCATATGATTTCTTCTGGGATCAAATAGAGTACTGCCATGCTGAGCATTTTTCAAATGTAGGAGGACCGAGCAGGAGACAGACTTCTCTTAGACTGGTGACTAGATTGATGGTAAGCAGCACAGAAGGTTCAAGCCCTGTGATAGCATGAAATCGTCTGACAGATAAAAATATTTGTTTATAAATTGAAAGAGTAGGTAATAATAGTGGTTTTTATGATTACATTACATGATATTTTATGATTACACAGACTAATAGCTATCAGATGGCAGAGTATACATTTTACTTGTTTACCATGATGATGGATGGCAGTGATTGAAAAACATTTTTGTCCTTGTTACATTACTTTGAAAGCTTATAGTGGACAGGCAGTTTACAATATGAGTCAACAGTAATTTGTGTCTGCTCTAGATTTTGGGTGGCATCAGTTATTCTGTTTCTTATTTTATTGGAGTTTTTTCTTCTTCCGATGATATTTTCTTGGGGGGGGGGTAGTGCATACATAAAATCTGCTTGGAAAACCAGGCCTTTAAAAGGGTACATGTGTGCCTGACAGCCTGCATATACAAATAATGCCTATTTGTATGAAGAATAAATGGTGGGAAGTTTTTTCACTGTTCTGTTTCTGTGTTTATAGTATTACTCAAGCATTTTGACAAAAGCAGATATGTTCTGTCTTTTGTTTAGGCACCTCTGCACAAATCTACCTTGTTATACTGCATGCTGCCAAGATAGTTAAAGCTATCCAGTCACAATAGTAATTGCAGTGGTTTTCATCCCTTTATTTAATTGGTATTGACTTACTCAAATTATCTGTATGTATGATTTTATTAATCTGCTGGTCAAGTGTTCTTTTGTTTGGTTGTTTTTTCTTCAGTAGCATGGCTTGAGAATACTCCATAAAAAATGAATCAGTTTGTTTTATGAGTATCAGACCTAAAGGCTTCATTTCTTCCAGGTTCATTCCCGACGTATTTTAGTCTCCAGTGCCAGATGCGCAGGTCCCTGCTGTGTCCCTGAAGTCTGACACTCCTTTCAGCCTCCCTCAATGGATTTGTCCAGATTAGGAACAGCATGCTTGTCGTTTCAGCAAATAGTACCTGAATTCTTATTAGCTAGTAGATTGCCATCTCTCCAGGGGAAAAGGGACAAAGCTATCATTGTTTTTCCCTCATGAATCACTGTGTTGGGTCTTATTTTTTCTATAAGGTCTCTAACTTCTGTGAAGCTCGTGTCTGAGACAGGTAGCATTTTGCTGAATTTGATAGAACTTGGACAACGTGATTCAAATGTTATGATTTTGTGTTTAGTCTTCTCATAATAACATTAGTTTCCTGAAAAAATCAGGCTAAAACAATCAGATGGCACCATGGTGTCTTTTCTCCTTAAAGAACCCAATAAGATCACGGATTATGTTTTTTTGTTTTTCCTTAGTAACAGGGGAAGGGAAATCATTGCAATAATTACAGTGACTGGACAGCATAAAACATAAATTGAGATATTTTTTCTAGATAAGAAGACTCTCACCTTTCAGGCAGAGCATGCTCTATAATGCATATATCTGATTTCTAATAGAAATATGGAGTCTGTTTAAAACTGTCCCTTAAATTCCCTTTATGAATTTACATACATAAGACCTGAATGTATATTAGTGTTAGGAATTTCAGTTTTATGGCAATCAGAGAAGGACCCACTGAGTCCCTGTAATTCCATTCACTTTACAACTCCCTTCTCTTGAAGTCTTTTCATCACTGCTGACTGCTAGTGGCCTTTCAGCAGGGAGAAAGCCTTTGATGTCTCACTTTTTGCAATGTGAAAAGAAGAAAACATATGTGGACAGTCCCTGGCAGCTTTAGTGAGCTTATTTTCCATAGTCTCTACTCCCAAGGTACACTGTTTTTCCTGGTCAGTAATTTATTTATTTTTTTATTTCCTCCATCTTCTGCTTTTCACCACTGTGTTCAGATCTGGGTGGCAAATATATATATGCCAACAATTACTGTCTTGTTCAGCTTCCCTACCTTTTCCAGAATCTTTAGCATTCTGTGTAAGACCCAAGCTTCAGGCCAGTATAATAATATGATGTTTTCCAGTTTGTATGTGTAAGGATGAAATTACTTCAGTAGCGATGCCTAGCTTTGGTTTTAGAGAACAGAATGAGAAAAAGCAGTAGAAAAGTATTTACCAAGAGGCAAAATTCTCCAAAACCCTGCAGTTTTTGTTGGAAACTTGAATTCTGTACCTGAATTGTCACTGGTGAATGCTTGTTGTTGGCTATGTGGAAAGAAAACAGCAGGAGGAGATGAGGAGGAAGAGCAATGCTTGGTTGGCCTCCTTAAATTTTCATGGTGCCCGTGTTAGCGGAAGATGAGTGCTTCAACAAAAAGTGACTGTTGCATCAGAGATAGTTTTTGGGTCTAGACGAGTTTGTAATTCACTGTGTAATGCTAGCTGGATTCAGATTATGAAACCAGGTTATGAGATGATGGTCAAGGTTTCATGTGTACTGTCGATGTCCCTGCCCATGCCTACTGCATCGCAGTCTCCGTGTGCCCGCGCGGGTGTTGCAGGGGTTGGGTGTGGGTACAGGCAGACCCAAGTTAAAACTGACTTTGTGAACATGGACATTTAACTCACGTGAGCTCTGGTAACAGGAAAACTGAAAACTTTTGGATAGGACAAGAGGCTGGGTTGCACAGACCTGAGTAGAAGTAGTGGAACACAGGGTTACTGCTTTCTGGACTGCTGTGGGTTTAGGGCTGCATAAAGTTTCATAAAACTAATCTTAATTTTGGAAATACATGTGCAGGTTTCTGGATTAGAAGACGAGAGTGATTGACGTGCATGTGCTGTTAGGCTGCAAATCCCAGAGTTTTGTCAGGATTATAGATTATTAACTAGGTAATAGGTTTTAAAGAATATATAAAATGTACAATTGACTTTAGTTGATTTGCCCAGATTTTTATTACCCTTTTGTTTGTAACGTTCCTTCTTAATTATGCATGTAGTCTGAGGACTGCTAGATCTTTGTAAAATTAGGTAGCAAAATTTTAAATAGAGTCCTTTTTAGAGTACATGGCTATAATATGTGTCTTACTGCTGCAAAGCTACGTAGTCTTGATTTTTAAAGCTATTCAAAGTCAGGCCTTTGTTAAAGCCCGCTTTTTTGTATGCGACTCTTTTGTGGGTTTAATAGTTCTCTTTTTGAGAGGAAAAAAGGTTTTGCATTTTGTGCATGTATCTAAATTATGCCTTCATGGTTCCATTGCGATATGCTTAGTTCTATTTTTATCCTGTTTATGTGCCTCACGTAAGTCACTTTGAAACCCTTCTAACAATGTAATACTTCCATTAACTGTCATCAGTATTCACAAACAGGAAATTCATTCATGTTGGGTAACAAATACTCAAATTGTTCCTCAGGAATCTCTCAAAGAAGATATCGCAGCATTTTTACCAATTAACTTGGTACGTAAGATGTATGAATATTGATCAAATTTCAGAACTGAACCTCTGTATTTTGAGAATGTAGTGAAAGTTAACCACAGATTGTTATAACTAATTTGCTGTGCATTTAGTCAGTGAAGTGTGAAGGAATTTGAGGAGTTTATGGAAACTTTTTACTCTGTTTCGGAACTTTTAACTGTTGTTTTCCCAGAACCATCTTCTTCCAGGTACATCTTTCTTCAAACATCATTATGGGCCAGGGAAGTTGTTAGTTCTTGAGACTGTGGAGGGAAGTGCTGTTGTCTGTCCAAAGCAAAAGCTACCGTGCATGCTTACTTCCATTTTCACAAGCATTTGTTCAAGTACCTGCATGCTGCTCATTTGTATGCTGCTAATATGTGCATCTCCAAGGAAGGTGGTTCAAGTGTATCTCAGTATTAGAACAAAGAGATTCAGGTTTTCTGACAATATCCAGATTTTAGCAATAGGTTTTACCTCTATATGGGAAACAAAATGAGATTCATAGTAATGATTTTTGTCTCTTAACTGTTCACTAGCTGGTATAAGTAAAATTTGTTCTGATGTTTGGGGATTTTTGTGTTTAATTTGGTTTCTAGGGAAGATAACCTGTTTTATTGTTGTCTTCGTGTCAATGAGCATGGTTTTGCTTCTAGTGTCTAACCAAAACCAAAGCTGAAGTTCTATAAAATGGTGTACTGGTCCATCAGTATTTTCACAGAACACTGCGTCAGACTCTTCTAGCTGATCCAGGATGGTTATTGTTCAAAGTTGCAAATCACTGCTTCATGAGGACAGGCACAGCAAGGAAAGGAGGGGGGAAGAATTGGGTTTTTAAAAAAAAGAGGGGGAAAAAAAAAAAGGCAAGAGCCTGTTGTCTCTCTTTCGCAATTAAAAAAAAAGTTCTTTTCTGCCTTGCAAATTACAATGTCTAAGTGCCCAATTCAATTTAAAAGAAATAATTTGCAAATAGTTGTGTTTTCTGACTTTTGGAATAGAAGTTATCTGTTGTATTCTCTTCCTAAAGTCCTAAAGTATTGAGTTCAATACTAATAGAAGGCTGTGAGATTGTATGTACCCAGGGATGGGGGAAAACAAACAAACAAACAAATACAAGAGAAGTAGTTAATCTATATATTTTTAGTTACAAAAAGCTTTTTCTTGTGTATGTTGTCTTTTTAGTCACTTTTCAAAATTCGGCTCTGGTATTTGCAGTGGATTTTAGTGGAAATTGCGTATTGTGTGCAGAAGAGAGAGAGTATGCAAAGTATATTTCGGTGCATGTATATTAATTTATTACAACAAATAACTTTAAAGTATTAGAATTCTACAAATAAGGCTCAGCCCTGTACTTGAAAAAAAAGTGAATAAAAGTTTCCACTGCTGCAGGTCCACAAGAGTGTCTAGAAAGAATGAAGGAGGGGAAAAAGAATTACTGTTTTTTCCCTCTGTTGTTGTGGTGTCCAGTCATTCCTGTGCCACGCCCCCTCCCCCCCCCCCCCCCCCCCCCCCCCC
>WKFP01015432.1:2827923-2897528 GCA_011057875.1 Pterocles orientalis | reverse complement strand
GCTAAGTGACACTGCTTGATTTGTTAGTGTGTTTTGGTTAGGAAGGTAGGCTTAATGTTGCTTATGTTCTAGATGCTAGTGTTTGTGAGACAGGAGCAGACATCCTTACTCAGGGTTGCAAAAGGCAAATCCTGTTTCAGGAGTCTTAACTCCAAAAGTTGTTCTGTCCGTTCAGTTCCCTCCTTGCCCTGTGAAAAGCTGGTTTGAAAAATCAAGTAGTATGCATTTGTGCTACCAGTGAGAAAATAAGAATTATAATTAAAAAATAGGATATTGATTTGCATGACTATCACAACATATAAACCATCCACTGACATATCTTGTGTATTTCCAATCTGTTTCTTACAGGCAAGATCACATTTCTTTGTTTACTTAAAAATTAATAATAATTTTTAAGAACCAGTCTTTTTTTTTTTCCCTCCCATCTATATAAAATGAGTGACTGTCTTAGTTTAGATCAGTTACACTGTCTTGGGGAAGCTAGAGGGGGAACTGGAAATGCATCCACTGTAGCTCTTGTGTAAATTAGGTTTTGATTGTTTTGATAGGAGATAATTGCTTAAACGTGACAGTTAATTTGTGTTTTGTGTTCCAATGTAGAAGCTTCAGAGAAAGTGTTACAGTGTGTACAGCTGCCTTTACTTTGAATTTTCGTGACTTTATACTAACGACATTTTTATCTCGGCTGAAGTACAGTACTCTACGTATTTTTTCAGTATGCAAATACAGCAGTCTGTGCAAGGAATAGAACCTTCACTTTAATCTTATTTTAGAAGTTAGAGACAATGACCATGTCTTTGCAATAAACTGTTAAAAAATTATGGAACTGTAATACTTAATGCTTGACCTTCAGTGTATACAGCCAGAATATTTTAGCTGAAATCTGTGTTCCCAAGCAATGAAAAATACAATTAGAAAACAAATATACTTTTACTTCATAAGAAACCCCATAGTTATCTATCCTCAGATAATAAACAGGTATTAGCTTTCAATGAAATAGTAAATGAGTGAATAATAGTATTTACATGAAAAACAGTATTTACAGTTCTGGCTATAAAAGAAGAAATCTAGGTCTTCACAGTTAATCTGTCTGAATCAGAGCTCAGGTTTTGGTGTTTCACATACAATTCAGTTATTTCATTTCAATTTAACATAACGCTGTGTTGTTACACCTCAGTCTTAAACTGTGCTCAGAGTGATTTGAATAAACTCAACGTCTGTGGAATTGATCCTGCATAATTAATGAGAAGGTAAAATTTGCTCTGTATTTGATCACACTTGTTTTGTGTTGCAGAAGTGGAACAGAAAGGGAAGTATCTGAAGGGAGCAAAACAAGCAAGGAGCTTTCATGGTGTCGGTTTGTTGTTGGCCTTGGCAGGGGCGCTGTGTCCCTGTCTCGGTGTGTCCTGCTGAACGAGTGCTAGCACCCTGGGGAACCCTTACCTATGTAGTCAATATATTGAGGGTTGGCATTTTGCTAAATGGGCTGCCTCACTGCTCTGCTGTTAGACAGCACCGTATTGAGATTTAAGAATGAATTTTAAAATAGTACCATGACCATCTTTCAGCACCTTTTTGCAAGACCATGGTGCCTGTTAATTTATATTTGAAAAGATGCTTTTGAGACTCTGTGCATTATCATTATTCATAACAGCAGAAATCTCTGAGATATTAATATGATCACTTTACAGAAACATTGTCAGCTAGACCCTAACTTCCAAGGAACACATTCACCACTTCATCAGTACGAGAAACTTAGCCTTAATGATTCCGGAGAAACCACGTCAGACGAAGCACTTGTTGCAGCATCCACTTAAGACCGAAAGTAACTGCATACAGTAGAACAAGTCTAAGAAGTCTTAGGCTTGCAATAATTTATGCCTGTTATTAAATGTTTATCTGTTTGCATTTCTGATTTATACTGTAGTCCCTAACGCAGCCAGTGAGTGTGATGGGGCAGGCTGCTCCGCATAACCCATCTTGGGCTCCTGGTAGTGCAGTGTCACGGGGAGCTTGTGGCTCTCCCTTCTTTCCCCTGCCTGCAGTCAGCAGGGTGGCAGTGGGGACACGTGGAGTAGGAGCACAGCACTTCAGTAGCTGGAGAACAAGTTTAACTTGCCCTTACTGTGCTTATCTTACAATCAGTCTGCTTGTGAATAATAGTCTTAGTAATGGGTATAATAGTATTTTATAATACCATAGAAAGTAAGTTGAATCTTAATTTGTTTGATTGCTGCTGTGGCAGAGATCCTGAAGTACTACCTCTGCTTCTATTCCTGAAAAAATTTATTTCTTTGTACTTGTAGGTTTTGGTTATTGGCCTGAAAGCTCTGCACAAATGTCAGTGGTGCTATATATTAAAATGTATTATTATTCCTCTTTGTACCATAGGATGATGTATCGGAAGTAAAAGATTTTTAAAGGCACACATACATCTTCCTGAGAGACAGATTTTTGCAAATCTGTCTCCATTTACTCTCATTAGTATTAAATCAGTACAATTGATAACAAATGTCAGACTGTAATGTTTCTGGTGAAGCAGACCATCTGCCTGTTTCATAATATGAACATTTATGCTTACAATCTGTGTACTTCAACAACTGTGCCTGAAATGCCAGGTACTAATGTCTGTTATTTGAGGTCTCTGAATATATTATGTATATTGGAACAATAATTAGTTCATGCTTTCCGGCAAATGTAGTGATTAGAGGAGATTTCTTTCCCTGGATTGCTCACCTCCCTTGAAAATGCTGTACTCCCCTTAGCCTCTGTTTTATTTCCCTGTGATTGTTTGTTGCTTACCAATGTAGTTGTTTTTCAGGCTAGTTAGCCTCTCTTTGAATAGCTGAAATTTGTGAAGGCTGCCAGTCTACCCGCCAGAGTAGTAATGTGATACTAGAACGGAATTATGTTGCTATCAACTTACCAGTTTGTTTTGATGGAAAGTTTTTGATTAAAACCAAACACTAAAGAAACTGAAAGAATACAAATATCTGTGAAATCCTTCAATTAGAGCTTTGGGGACTGCATTGTAACTTTCTTTTCTTCTGCAGGGAGCAATGAAAAAGGAAAGATGGAGTTGTATTTCAGATGGCTCGGTTGAGTTGTCCTTCCCATATCGATGCAGGTGCTTGTAGGGGGAGAGATGGAAACTAGCGGGCTTCAGTCTCCTCAGTTTTCCCTAAATCTGACTTCTTCACATCATCACTTCTTCATCCATGTATTTGTAGCTGGACACTACCAGTTCTTGGTTCACATTGCTACTCCATGTGTTGCAAGAGTGGAGTGAAGCCCCCGTGTTTGGGAGAGCTGGGCTGAACATGTTAGTGCTCGCCTCTGATCCTGCAGCACAGGTGGCATGCTGCAACCACAGGACCAGGCAGAGGGGAAGCAGGGAAGAGTCTAGCACTGGCTTGTTTTATAAAAGTGCTGTTATGCAGGTCAGTCGCACAGAAAACAGTCTATGCCCATCTGGACAGATCATTTAATTAGTAGTAGGACTTCATGAAGATCACTGGCAGAGAAGATGGGAGGGAGATGTCTCTGCTATCCCTAGTTTTCCTCAAGCCCTTTTCATGGAAGAGGAGACTCTTTAGCATGTTTGTGGCTGTGGAACCTGCTGAGATTGTGGTACAAAAGATAGGTGTTGGGGTGGGGGTTTTTGAGACCAGTTAGTATGCCTAAAAGGAGACTAGAGAATTGTGGTATAGTAATAGAAAAGCTGTATATCTTAGACGGATGTTTTTGTCGCGAAGAAACATAAAATCAGTTGAAAGATGCTAGATACATTCTTTAGTCTGTTTTGCAGTAACCTTTTCATTTTGTTAACACTATGTTCTTAAAAGGGATAGAGAAGGTTTGCTTAGTTATTGCTAGTGATACATAAACTGATCCATGTATTTACTAAATTTCTTACAAGTTACGATCTTTCTCCATCATGATTTGAGATTGAAAACTAAAGATAAGGGATCTATTATTTTGATTTCTCAAGATCAGATGACTTGAAATAGTATTTGGTGAAAACCCCTTTGTTTTGTTGATGGGTTGGGGTTTTATTTGTCATTGTGCTGCTGGTTTTCAAATACTGGCAAAACTACTTGTCCCACTTGTGGCATATCATGTTAACTGTATTTTTAACAAACTTTCCTCTCTTCATTGGTTTATTTAGTCTTTTCAGAGAAATGTGTTATAGTCCCAGCTTTCATGTCTGGATTGGAAACCAGCACAGTTTAAAGCTTGAAAATAAGCAATATTCATTCATACATTCATTTGTTTATCTACTTACACTGCAAGATTTCTTAGAGTATTATGTCTGAGTAGCTACATGTGTGACTTGTAGGTATGTATGTAGTGTATCTCTACACATTTATTTAGATATTGAATGGTAAGTTTTTCCAGAAGTACTCAGCTGTATTGTCTTTACCAGTTGAAGCCGGGTTAGAAATCTGTCCTATAAAATACAAGTGCCTGTATTTTGGTAAAGTATCTGTATTTTCAACGTGTGCACTGAGTCTTGGTCTGACACTGCAGCAGAGCTGGTTTTTTGTGCACTGAACATTAACAACTTTTTGATACTTCATTCATCAAGATTTTTAAGCAGAGGAGTTCTGTCAGAAAAATCAATTGAACAAAAATTTGGCTTGAGATTACTCTAGTTCTTGATGCCATGATACTAATCAGAAGGTCTGGTAACTTGTATACAGAATTATAATCCTATAACAAAATCAAGGTCTGCAAGTTCTGCCCAGGTTTTTTGTGAGAAAATATTCATCAGAATCTGTCACTTGGTATTGAATAATGTAAAAGGCAGCAGACATTCAAAACTGCAACAGGTTTTAAAGCTGTAGAGCTGCTTCAATAGAAGAAATGTTTTAAATCACAACAATGTATCAGATGCATATCCTCATAGAACACTTAAATGTAATCATATTAGGGCGTTATGTTTTTATGTACTCTGTAGTGATGTGCATATGATGTATTGTTGTGATTTAAAACATTTTGATGTTCATTTATTCTTTTATCTTCCTAGTTTTCTCTTATTCACATTTTCCTGATCTCATTAAAAAAAAAGGCAGCTTCTGATATTTCATTTTCTTAATTGGAGTGCAAATTTTTGGCAAAAGGGTGTAGGAGTTTTCAGATTTACAAACCTGCTTGTTAAGATGTCCTCTGCTTAATTCATGTAAAAACTGCGAGACTGGAGAGGACTCTTCCATTTTCACCTCCAGCCCATGTGAAGGACATACCAAACATACATATGCCATAAATAGATGTCATATGAGTTATATGAAGCTTAAAATCTAGATCTGTTCCCTAGGCTGTGGAGTTAAGCATCATACAATGTTCAACCAATATCTAGATGGTAAAAAGATAACATTTCTGTAACATTTCTTTAAGACTTCTTAACAAAATAGATTGTATTGTTTTAGTGGTTTTAAGTAGGTTTGAGCAAGTTGATAGTATAATTCTATTTTCTCAGTAAACCTTTTATACTATTATATCATTATACCAATATATACTTACGAACCATTTATATCACAGGTGTTTCCTACAATGACAATTTGGTTTCATCAAGTAATAAGTGTATTCTGTTAAATCATTGGTTTGAGAGAAGCAAGGGGATAATCCAGAAGCTGTTCAGGCTCTGAGAGAAGAAAGATTGGCATAGACTGAGTTGCTCATTACTCAGATGCCTATAGAGTCTTCAATTTTGGTTTATTTGTGAAATGTACAGCACCAATTATAGCTGATATGTGCTGACAAGTGATATTTTCAGTTTAAAATCCTATCTAGTCAGATAATTTAAATAAACGGGTGAATGTACCCAATACCTAGAGTGAGCTTGCTGGCCTGCTGCTTTGCTTTGTTAGAGTTGACTTAGCTTGTTCAGTTGTTAAAAGTTTAAAATGTCATATCTATAAAAGGCCTGATATAAAATCCTCCAGCTACGGCACATTTTTATCATGAATAGTTTGGTAGTGAAAAGAGAAGGTACTTGCTGCTGCACCTTATTGTAGTCTTCTCCAAAATACTTGTTAAGAAATTATATTTGAGATTGACCTAATTCTGGATAATTATGACTGCCCCAAGGAACTCTGTGCAGTCTCTGTGTCCAGGTATTACTTCTCTCATTTTCCTTGTATAACTGCTACATTTCTACAAATCTCTCACCTGACTGCCTGCCCTATCCTTGTATTGTGGACATTTTTCTACACATCTCATAAAAAATAAAAGAAGGTGTGTATTTGTTCACTTCTTATGTGACAAGACCCTTGCTCTCTTGAGTCCCTCTCGCAAGGGTCACTTCTTGGCCATCTGCTCTTTTCTGTGTACCGTGTCTAAAGTATACTGCTAATTGACAGTTACGTGCTTGTGATTCTCAGCTGTGTGTATTTCTTGACACCTTTAATGACTCTTCTCTGTTCTCTTTGCCTGCTTGTGTTGACTTTCACTCTAAATACTTCGCATGGATGTGTTTCTCCTGGGGACAAATCAACTGTTCTGCTTGTATAGTTGCTATTTAGACTTTTTGTGAATAATCTCGGTATCACATTTGATCTGAACTTCTCAACTGATACCTTTCCTCTACCTGCAAGTCTCATTTGCTATATATGACATTGGGTTGGTTTTTTTTTTAGTACCTTGTGGTCTGAACTTCCTCTCTTGACGATTTAATTTCTCTCTGTTCCTTCTTTGTCTCCATATTTATTGTGTGTGAAGGAAGCATTCATTCTTTTTCTGAGTGTCCTATAACTTGGCTGGCTTCCAGATAATTTCAGGGTCCAATATGAAACAGTTTGATCTTACTCAAAATCTGAATATGCCACCTCTTATGTTTTGCTGTGGTTTTGCGTGATACCCATAGAGCTGAATGGCAAAAACAACTCTAGCTCTGAGCTTCAATCTTACCTATATTAATAGACTACGAGCACTCACATCTGTAGAGCTGATCTAATGCTGCAGTTATGCAGTAGTTCCTACTGTCAGATTCCAGCCAAAGGAAACTGTTTTTTTCTAAATGTCAGGTGTTAAAGCATTTTGGAGATATTTTGAATGCAGGCAAATTGTTCATTAGCGTGTTGTTGCTGGCTACAGCTGCAGAACTTGAAAAGAGGTGTTCAGTTATGCAAAGGTCACAGCATATTTGGTAGCTTGTGTTTGTTTTAGTCAAAATGTTTTAACTTCAAATGTGAATTAAGGAAAATCAACTCCTGCCAAACTGGTGTTTACACATCATGACAAATTCAGTTAGACTTCACTGACTGACCAGAGAGTAGCTCTGAAAGATATTACCTTTTGAAATGAATTCTATCCAAACCTTTACAAAACATTAGAAAATTTTCAAATACAAGAGATGAATTTTCCCCATAAGCCTTTGAGAGACCTATAGGTCTCATACTTTGCTTGAAAGTTCAAAATTTTCAGTTTCTGTTGAAAAAAATTTTCACTTTAATTTTGTCTACCATCTACAATATTTTAATATTTTAGGGGTGTACAGAAGTCTGTAGGGTGTTTCTCCAGATATAATTTAGTATCTTCTTAGTAGCCACAGTGCAAGCAGTTAATTATTAGCAGAAGTTATTTTTGGGATTAGTCTTCCAACTTGGAGAATAAATGTTCTCCTTTTAGACAGGAAAGTAGTTTAAGTGTCTTTAAGAGAGATTTTGGAAGGCTCCAACAATAATTTGTTTATCACGTAGATATAAAACCAAGAGTAATGAGACATCCTTAAGCATTGTTTTGGAATAAGAGTTGAGGATCAAAAATTTATGGCATAATATGAGTATGTAATTGTGATACCTCTGTCAGTATAGGCATATAGCTATTACTTTCATTAAGCTTACTTATAATAGTGACTTCTAGAAGAAATGAAATTTTAGGTTTTATTTATGACTAAGATTCAATTAGTTTCTTATTGTAATGTGGAATATTGGTTCACGTATGTTGACTTTACATTAGGGAATGGGGGAAAACGTAATAATTTTATTCCGTTCTTACTATTTGTCTAGAATGGGATGTTGTAAATACTGGTCTAGAGGAAGTGTATAGATTACTTATTCTTTTTGGAAATTGATTGCTGTTGCTCAGTGACAACCCTTTTTTGTTTCTGAACTAGATTTTTTTCTCCCTACTGATGAGTTTCTGATTTACCCTTGTGGAAACACAGTATATTGCTTCTAGAACTCATCTTATTTTTCTCACTGATATTTATCAACAATATTCACTAAAATGCCATGAATACTGTTAAAGTTACTCGTTTAATTTTATAAACTAGTTAATAATATACACTATGGTTCTGAAATACATTCAGAGGTTCAATCTGAGTGATTCTTTCATGGCTTTAAAATATGAACAGTAAAGTAAACTATTACTAATTTTTGTGTTTTCTAAGCACTGTAGTTTATTTGAACCCTTCTATATGTGGTTGTGTTATTGAGTTTTTGAAGTGTTTTTTTTGTTTGTTTGTTTTAAGTTCTAGGTTACACTAAGCAATTTAGGAAAAACTTAATTCTGACTCAACATTCACTATTTCAAAACAGGTTGTGTAGACTTGTGAGAAGGGGATTGCTATTACATACTTTTATTCTAGTAACTATGTCTTTGAAGCGTGTCTGGTGTGGACAGTTATCGTATCAGGTATGAAAATCATGGGTATGTAACTGGGGTGGCAATTAGTGAACCCTTCAGCTACCCATGTGAAGGGCAGCTTGGCAGCTGTGGTGGGTTAATCTTGGCTGGATGCCAGGTGCCCACCATGCCCCTCTATCACTCCCCCTTCAGCAAAATAAAGGGGGAGAATAAGATGAAAAACTCATGGGTCAAGATAAAAGCAGTTTAATTAAAGCAAAGGCCAAGGCCCCACATAGAAACAAAAGGAAAACAAAGCTCTTATTCTGTACTTCCCCTCAGTAAGCAAAGTCCAGCCACTTCCCAGGAAAGCAGAGCTTCAGTATGTGCAGCAGCTGCTCCTGGATGCAAACACAGTAACAAATGCCCCCTTCCTCCTCCCTGCCCTTGGCTTTTATGGCTGAGCTGAGGTCACATGGTGTGGAACAGCCAATCCGGGTCAGCTGTCCTGGCTCCGCCCCCTCCCAAGCTGTGTTACAAACCCCCTGCTGGCTGCCAGTGGGACACTCAGCACTGGGAGGCTGCTGTGGGGATACCAACGCCATCTCAGACAGACCCAATACAGTACTAAATCTGTTGAATCCAGATACGTGTTTCTGATATTGGAGGCAGTCACAAGATGCACTGCGTTGTTCAGAACTACCTGTGGCGCAGGCTAGTTTACAGTGTGTGTGACTTAGTTGTTGAAACCTGGTTAAAGCTTCAGGGAAATCTGGGAAATGTCAGGCAAAGTGTAATCTCCAGGACACTGACTATAGCAGCAGTGGTGATTCAGTATGTGTAGTTTGCATTGTAGTTGGAGCATTTATGTTCAAGCAACACTGGACTCTGGAGCTTTATGATGCTTCTACTGCTGTCATGTGTGTGTATCTGCTGGCCCACCTGCAGAGCAATCTGCTGCTGGTAGTGAATGGGAGCGTGAGCAGGGACTAGGCAGAACACTGCTGTCTCCAACAAGGCATGATGTTAAGAGTTTGGGTGCAGAGTTGATGTTTCTAGTTTACTGTAAGTTCTAGAGACACTTCAAAAGTACAGTTTGGGAGAAAATTCAGTTTCAGACTTGATGCATCCCAGTCAGTTCAGGATTTAAGGATGCATAGAGCTATTTTCACATGTGTCTGTGCTAACCCCATTTGATGAGGGACAACAGACATGCTTTGGCCATTAGCAATGGGGGACTTTTCCCTGGCAAACTGGAAGTTTCCAGCACTCTGATCTGCTTCTGCTGGAAGGCGAGCCGGAGACTGCTTACTTCTCACTATTGGTGTGTCTGTGTGATTGTACATGCACAGGAGCTCACTGATACTTTGAGATGTATTTGTTTCTGATGGGAATAATTAGTCCTCTGCTAAGTAAACATAATATTTTTTATCTCCAAGCTTTTTTTTTTTTTGCTGTCAAGAATAGACTGCACAAGGATGGTCTAGATAAGAGACCAGGGGGTCAGTGATACAGCTGCAGATTTGGGGGAGGAGGATTTACCTGTCTTTTTTTTACTCCCTTTTCCCTCTCTGTCCCTTTGACTTCTTTCCTGCCTATTACTTGCTTCCATTTCTCATAATGAAATGATGATCAAGAGCCTTGTCTGACAGTATTTCAGGAAACAGAGAACTGCAAAGCCTATGCACAGGGCAGAGGCATGCTGACACAGGTACTGCCTAGCTGTAACTGCAGACATGAAGAAGCAAACCCAAGATGTTCTTTTTCTCTCCTCATTTTTCGTTCTTGCTCTTCCCCTAAGTAATAGCTCTGACAGTCAAGTTAGCAGATGGTACGCATCAAAGTAACCCCCTCTTACTGTGGGACACAGATGCAGTGCTGGATGCCTGGCTCCCCTGGCTGCTTGTGTTGCTCTTACTCAGTGCCTGATCTGTCCCTGGGAGCATATTGTCCTTCCTCCTGGCTTGTAGGTGGAGGGGCTGCAAGTACCAAGCTTTGGTACTTGCCATCACTTTGTCATCAGAAGGGTAAGCAGTCTTCTCAGCTCTAGAGTAGTTGTTGTTGTCCTTCACTTTCTGCTACACAGATGAGAGATTTTCCTACAACTAGCAGCTGTGTATGTTGCATGTGTTTCCATCTGCTGGAAGATGCTGTTGTAAACAGTGTCATTGTAGAAGTGTCCAGCAGCTGTGCTCTGAACAATGCTCAGGATTTGGCAGGTGTTACTTGCAGCACTCTTAGCTAAAGACACTTCAATGTTTTTCACGTTCACAGTTAAAAGTGCTAAATGGCTGTGACATACTGGTGGAGGCTGAAGGGCTGGCATCCACATCTGGGCATCTGGGATTTGCAGGTAAGTGAGAGGAATAAACTTTCTCCAGCCTAGACAGCACAGTACTACAAGAAGATGCCAGGACGCCAGTAATCGTAGTGTTCTTGATATCTTCTCATGACCAGGATCAATGACTATCAACCGCTTTGTGTTGGAGAAGATTTTTTCAAAATCTAGTATTTTCCTGGAAAGCATAAAACTTAGTAAAGGGAAAGGAACTTGGATGATAATTTTTATTCATAGTTATGCTGTTAGTCATCAGTAAGCAGTTTTTGCTTTTCTTTGCACTCCCTTGCAACCATACTTGGTGTAAGTCTGCATTCAAGAGACTCTCACAGACTCTTCAGCAAGTTGCATGCAGAATATAAGTGTAGCAAATATTTCTAGTGATGTAAACTTATTTATTAATGAAGAACAACACAATGTTTTGATTAAACTAATGGGGGAATCCGTAAGCTTGGGAAATACTATATGCAGTGTCTTTCACCTAGTCCGTCAATGCATTCTTTTCCTGTAAGGCTACTGTAATGTAAGTATTTTGCTAGATCCTTGATACAAACTAGACATCTCCAAAAACGTGTTGCTTCAGACATGTGTTGTTCTGAATATTCATGAAATGAAGAAACTAGAACTGACATTTTTCACACTGGTAAAATTCTCCTTGGCTCCTCAAATCTAAGAATTATTCTTTTCAAAGGGACAAAACACATTTCTCTTAAACCGTAGTCTTCCATTTGTCCATTTCCATTGCATTTCAGCTTGAAACATATTTGTGCAGGGATAATGAAATAGACCAGGACTCTGTCCTTTACTTATCTTGTACTAGATTTTTTTTTTTAAGGTTATGGATTTAGTTTTAAGAGCTCTCTCCAAACTTCAAGATGCACTTTGCTGGGTATTGTTAAATAGATTAAATCCAAATGCAAAAAGACTTTGTTGAACTGTGTTTGATTTTTTTTTTATATGTTCAGTTTCTCTTATCAGTAGTAAAAATAATATAATGTTGGAAAAAAATATTTGCAGCTAGGGTAGATGGGGAGATAGAATGCATCTGAGCAGAAAGCTAACCTTGCTGCAGACAGACAGCTCTCAACAGGGTTTTCTACCTTAGAAGGAGGAATTAATACAGTGAATTCATCAAAATATCTTTATTAGAGCTGTGGTTATGATTGTCTCTTTAAAGTTAGGCATTGATAAGGTCCACCACTTAGAAGTTGAGTTTTTTTTATTCTTACACCATTCTCAAAATTAAAATTTATTTGGTCTGACAGCATGTGACCTTTACAAATCACAACACTACTTTATCACTTGATACTTTTTCCGAAGAAAAACTAAGAGCACACAGCTGCTATCTGTTATCTTGGAATCAATACATGCCTTGTAAAATTCCCTACCTTCCAGAAGTTGAAGTAAATAAAAATATGTAATATGGAAGTGATTTCTTTAGGACAATTGTTGTGAACATAAGATTTGATAAATATACAATATTTGAAATAAAACACAATTAGATTTGAAGAGTCAGCCGGTTCAAGAATTTATAAGAAGTAGGTTTTATTTTGGAAGTATGGAGATGGAAATATTTTTTCAGTTAATATGATAGTTATTTTTATTCTGTACATCTCAAGTAATGAGCAGTACACAATTGTAAACCATCAGCATTGTGTGTTAGATAAATATGCCTTTCAAGCAAAACAAAATACTTTCTGTATGTGAAAAAATCTTCACTTACCTAGGTGTTTACATTTTTTTCATTTATTTCCTGTGTCTTCATTGCTTTTTCTGACTTTATCCAGAAAAATGAGTGTTCTATTACTACTGTTAATAGTGCTTATATAATATTTAAACATGCTCTTTCTTTTATATACACTGATTCAGGTCTATATTCTGCCTTTTTCAAGTGTGTGTTATGGCATTAAAAGAAAGAAGATGACAGATAATCTACTGCTTATACATGTTTTTCATATTTATGCCTTTTTTTTTTAAATACAAATTTTGTTTTCTCCTTGCTAAAACAGCATTTTTCCACCAGAAGAGTATTCTCAACTGGATGATTTTTTTTTTTTCCTGTTTAATGTTGGGGGCATGAGAATTGACATATTTCCTGCAGTGTGCTTTGAACTCTTACAGAAAATGCAATATTAAAACCAGCACTCAGTCTGTGAGACATACTCCCCCTAGACCGCCAGGTCCACACATGCTCTGTGCTGTCTTATGTGCTTCATATCCTTTTTTATTTTCCTATCAATTGCTTGGTGACACACGTTGGCCTACATAAACTAACATGCAGGCACACTACGGGTGTGAGAGAGCAGAGCTAAACTAGCTCACTGCTGCCAAGAGGCCCTTCTCTGAGCTGTGCCATGTCTTTTACTCCTCACACCAGCTCTGGTATTCAGCGCAGTTTGATGCTTCATCTCACTGACTTGGTACAAACCTGTTTCTTCAAGTTGAGGAACTTCCACACGGCGGGACAGAAAGAGAGTTTTCTGTAGGTTTCCCTGAGACATAGAACACTGTTACAATAAAATAATAATTTTTTAAAAGCCATTCAAGAGAGAAAAAAGGTGTTTCTAATTTGTTTGCAGTAAGTTTAAAGTTATTATGTTACCCATTTCAACTGTTTTTTCCAACTACTTTCTTACTGCTTGCATATCTGACAACTCTCCATACGAGAGAACTGTTTTCTAAGTGAACGTGTGAGCTTCTGTAATTCCTGTTTGGTAAACAAGCAGGGTTTTTTCCTCCCATATTCAGCAAAGTCAAGAAGCTGATTTTCTAGCTCATCCTGACATACGACCACTAGATAAAGCACTGCAAGAACACAGGTTGGGTAGAAGGGGCATGGAAAACTGCTTTTGTCAGTGGTCTCTTGGTAGTTTGAATTAAGAAATACTGCAGCATTGTGCTGCTGGGATATTCTAAAATAAAGGTATAAGAACAACCGTACTGATTGGGCGAAGCATTCAGCTACTTTAATGTGCCATTTCCTTCTGTGCACATAAGTGAAAAGGTATGAAGAAATCCCTGTTTCTTGTAAGAGACAGTAAATAGTCATATCTTCAGTCTCAGTTAAATTTTATTTCCTTGCTATTAACCTTTCATTAGTTTTTAGCACAACACTCTGTGGGGCCTTTCTCCACAGAGAGAACATTTATCCATACCCTATTTTGCTATCATCTGTCTGTTGGTTTGTCTCTGGGAGTATTTTCCCTGTTACACCACAGCAAGTTGCATTTTTTTTTTTGAGCCTGTTTTGCAAGAAGCCTTATCAAATGTCTCATTTATTGTGTTCATTTTACTTTTGTAAAAAATTTCTTATAGAAATTTGGAATATCTGAAAGAGAATACATTGGAGTATTCTCCACTGCATCAATGGAGTATTGTATATATCGTGTACGTGTGTGTATAGACAAACCATACCTTTAACATTTCTTGACAACTAACTGTTGTTCTTTAGCAATCTGAATTTGGTCATTGCAATTCAGTGAGCTACTGAGCTACTTTGGAGTCCAAGACCTGTATCTCTTGTCCCTGATGCAGTTGTCTGACAGATGTCTCCAGGAAATTGTTCTCAAATGTCATCAAATTGTTGGGTCAGTAGAAAGAAAAAAAAAAAAAATCCTTCCACAGGATTATTTCAGACTTTCCCATAAGTTGGTCTCTATGCTCGTGTTTTTATTGTATTTCCATTCTTATGATTTCCTAATATTCTGAACTAGTTTAGTGTTTGGAGGGGTTAGAAGACAACATCTATAAAATTCTGGATGAAAAAAGTCTTGTATCCTCTTGCCATTATCTTATAGTTCCTGTTTGTAAATTTTTATTTTATTTTTTTTAAGGAGTACCAGCCTTGCTGTGTGTAGGGAGAAAGTAGATTCTTCTAAGGTAATATTATAATCTTGGAAGATCTTCTAACATAAACATTCTAAAATACTTGCTGTTTTGCTAATCATAATTTTGAACGAAGGAAAAAAAGTTTTGCATCCTTTCAGTTACCCAGAATACTCAGGGCCCGTGTAGTTGGTCTTGTTTTCAACTCTATTCTCGACAATCTGCTAGAAAACCTTAAAAGTCAAATTTTACCCCCAATATGACACACAGTAACAGCCCATGATGTTATTCTCTTCAGATTATGATCAAAATGGGATCATTCAGACCATTTGCCTTGCCGGGAAAGTTTGGAGATCACTAATGAGAAGGCACACATTCTGGTAAACTGAGGAAGCTTTATATGGGAAGTAGTGAGAGATCCTGAATTCAGCAGCTCTGTAAAACCCTTACACAAAAGACACTTTAACGAGTCCATTGGGTTCTGTGTCTGTAAGGTATGCCTGAAATTCTTCTCTTTGTCTGAGTTAAATTCAATGGTTAGAAGTGAAACCTGAAGAGGTACATAGAATTTGGGGAGAGGATGCTCACAGCCCCTTTGCTGGAAGCTTGGCTTTGGGGGTTTTAGGTGGTAGCAAACCCTGACCTACTATGGAGAGTGGGAGGGAAACCCTCTGCTTCCTCCAGCAACTGCTGTTGACTCCTGCTGGGAGAAAAATCAGTGAAGAAGTTCTATAAATTGATAAAGATTCCAAGACTGGGGGAGACAGGCTTATTTTGGCACGTAAGGGCAAATTTTTATATATTTAAATAGTTTACATTTCCTAAGAGAGTGCTTCAAGGTATAGTTTACATATTGTATCTTTTACTGAAGGTTGAGATTTGTGATTGTTGTCTCTGTTTGAAGCACGGATTTCGAAGCATTACACACCAGTGAAGCTTCACTGGCAAGTATTTTTTACGCTAAATAAGCTTGCTATTATGTGTTCTTTATGTAGCTGTTTGTAAAATAACATCCAAAAAAGGGAAAATCTGTCATAAATCTTAGTCTGTGATGTCTGTTAGGTTTGCTTGTTGTTGTGAAAAAGTGTATTTTGAAAACTCTTGAGAGGCACTGTATGAACCTGAACAGCTAGATATGAAAATATTAGGGGCTTTGTATTAAGTGCTTTGGACATTTTCATACAATTATGTTCAAGATTTTTTTTGTATAGAATGTGCAGCTGCATATGGATTGTAAATGATTATGGGAGGCAATTAAATAACCATGAAACAAACAGCTATGGCAATTACAGATAATTTCCGTATGCTATGCTACAAACAATGTTTTTTTCCATAGTCAGTTGCGAATTCTCAGATTCTGAATAATCAGTCTAAGGTAAGTTGTCAAAGCTTATTTAAAGTGGAAATACTGGAATGTAAATCATTCAGCAAGCAAGACAACTTTTTCGCAGCATTAGGCTAACTCATTTACATAAGTGAGTGACGGTGAAAATTGTATGTGTAATTTTGTTCCAGACATTAGACTATGCTGTCATAAGATTAAGCATATATGTGACTATTAGGAGATTTAGTAGCATACAGCTATGTATGCATTCCAAAAATCCATTTGTTATCTCTTTTTTTTTAATGACTATTTCCCTCTGAGCCTGGACCATAGTGCCCTCTTCCTCCCCCCTCCTCCTTCCAATAAAAATTAATGAACACTGTTTTTCACTGTTTTTTCAGTAAGCTTTAATTATCTTAGTAAAAAGAGACAAGCAATTAATTTATTGAAATTCTTCCATTTTACAGCACACAATTCAAAGTGTGAACATATTAGGGAGAGACAATGGGAATCAGATAAATGACAACTTAAATACAAATATTTTTTAATATTTCATGTTGACAATACATTCACTGAACTTACAAACTAAAACAATTAATGATGGAAATCTTTAATGTAGGTGTTTTCCATCATTCGTTAGTGTTTTCAAATTATTTCAGTACTTAGGAATGAACGTTAAACTGAGATGCTGTACTTGGTTAGATGTGTTATTGACAGTTGTGCATATTTCCTTGATGTTTCTCTCAAAAAATACAACAATTGAGATGTAAAAAACTAAAATTTGTATCAAAATTGGTAGTGCCTTACATTAATATTTGTTATATGTGCTGGCTGTGTTTTAACAACAAATTAGAAATAGTCTTTTTTTTTTTCTTAGTATAATTTGCATTGGTGCTTGCTGGTGTGAGGGGTATAATGCAATGAATGAATTATACGCAGCAGTTGTTATACCAAGTGGTATTTCTTGTTTACAGATGAAGATAAATTCTTAGCTCTTCATTTTTGTTTGCCTTCCTTTTTGAATCTGGTATGTCATGCAGGGCTGTGTTGGTAAGCAAGTCCAACAAAAAAAATTCATGTTCATGAGCACTGGTTATCAGTCTTCATCGCAGCAGCCCAGAAGGACAGGGCTATGAGCTAGACAGTAAAACCTGCTGGTAGAAATTTATTTAAATTCATTGGATTGGAATGAAATGCCTCTCTCTGCTACTCAGTTTCCTTCCCCACTTCACCAGCGGAAGTGGGAGAAACTGAAACTTTTACTCTCTTTCCAACAAGGAAAATGACAAAAAATTGTACAGAGTGGCGTGTTGTTATTGGTTGTTACTGGCTTGAGACAAACCTTTGGGATAAAGGAGTTAATTACTTCAATTTCTTAGTTAAAAGTCTTGGTCTAAAAATAGGAGCTATTGTACCTATTGATCTGTTGAACATAGACTATACTGAGTTTACCTTATTCTTTTTTCTCTCTTACTTATAAACGCTAAGTAACTGTAGTAAGGTGCTGATTTTATAGTATGAATTTATAGATGTGTCTCCTGTATGCTGGCTGTCTTACTCTGTCATGGCCTTTGAGGAGGTGTTTTGTCCTGAAGAGGCAAGCTGACTTCTAAGACTTCAGTGTTCATTTAGGATGAGAGCAAATGGCCTCAAGTTGTGCCAGGGGAGGTTTAGATTAGATATTAGGAAAAAAATCTTCACTGAAAGGGTTGTCAAGCATTGGAACAGGCTGTCCAGGGAAGTGGTTGAGTTACTCTGAAGGTACTTAAAAGACATGTAGATGTGGTGCTTAGGGACATGGTTTAGAGGGGGACTTGGCAGTGTGAGGTTTACGGTTGGATTTGATATTCTTAAAAGTCTTTTCCAATCTGAATGTTTCTATGATTCTATAGGTTGTGTGGTTAAGGAGAGCCTGCAGCTGCCTTTTGTGGACTGCAGCTCATATTATTTGCATCTGTAAGTGCAGTAGCTGCTCTGTTAATTGGTAGGAGAGTAGCCTAATGGTTGCTTATCTGAAGTGTTCCCAGTGTTCTCCATTTCTGCCGAATAGACAGGCAGCCTACCTGCCTGAAATAAAAAAAAAAAATTCTTTTCCTAAGCTTGTAAAAATTGCTTGAATTGCTCCTTATATCAGACACATAAGACTATCTTGTTACCCTAGAGTTGTGGAAAGAAGCCTGTGTGTTTATTAGAATCTTTTAGTACCTGGAAGAACTTAAGATCTACACGGAAGTGCAGAGATGGTCATACAAAATGATAAAGTAGTCAGAACGCACTGTGACTGGATTACTGAGTTTTACATGGGATATTTGTAATAGGACATTGCAGGTGTGCAGCATCTGAGAGGTCGGAAGCTTATAACCACTTTTGACTATTCATGTAGCATGGTTCTGACAGTCTACATAGAATTGAGATGTTTTAGGAGCCTTTAAATTAGAAACAGACTTTGTCCTGTTCTCAGAATGATAAATATCTGTTTCTGGTATTTTCTCTCCAGAAAATATTAAAACAAAATTTGTAGCAGATGAGTAAGTGCACACTGTTTTTTTGAGGTCGTGGTTTTTGGCTGTTGTTTTTTAAATTTTTGTGAAATTGTCCATTTTTAGCCATGTTCAGGGAGGTGCATGAGGATGTGGTTCTGAGTGAAGGATTCTTGGGAGAAAGGTTACCCTCCTCAGGATAGAGTGCTCTTGTTCTTTCTGCTGAAGTCTGAGAGGAGTTAGTTGAGCTCAATAATGAAGACATTGAAAAGTCCTTCAACAAAACCAGGGGAGACCAAATTTGACATTTTGTGTTATATCTACAGTTACTTGGCAAGAAGGAGGGAAATGGGGAAAAGGTGTCAGGTAACAAACCACAACCTGCTAGACCTTATTTAAACACTAGGGATTGGGGAGGGGGGTGGTTTGTTATCTACAGAGAGGGTTTGGGGTTTGCTTTTTGTTTTTTATTTTTTATTTGAGAGGGGAAGCATCGTAATATTTCATTCTCCCTTAGGTGGTCGTCTTCCTTGACCATCAATTGGATTTCAACCAGAGGAAGAAAAGAATGAAATAGATGGGTAAAAATACTTAGATGCTATGCTTGCTGTACTAACTGGCAGGTTTTTTTAGTACCAAAGAATACTCTAGCTTTCTTCGTGGTTAAACACAAACTCATGTTTCGGTGCATCAGCCTTCAATTGGGTATGTGTTAGAGTTCAATAAAAATCCAAGTGAAAAAAGTTTTAACTAATCATATTTATTCAGAAAATGAATCATTCACTATAATACAGACCCTTTGCATATGTTTTTAACATAAGCTTTCTTGGCCTGAAAAAATGGTTATAATTTAAGTGAAAGGAGGTTAAGATTCAAGTAAACAGTAATTAATCCCTTAAATACTGATTGCATAAATCTGTCTTTCTCTGTCAAATACCATTCTTAAGTAAAGCTGTGTATTGTATGTGCATATATTGACAGCCTTCCAGTGTTACTTTTTATTCATAAGATTAAAGAGAAAGTGGCAGTGAATTTAAAGTCTTTTCAAAAAGGCCTGAAGGGAAGTATTCTCAACTGTTAGTCTTTGGAAAACAGGTGATTATACTGCTCATATTGATTTTTAATAAATGTTTTTCAAGTGCTACTGTTTCTGTGCATCAGTACCAGATTGCTTGGTTATAATACGTATGTTGACATCTGTCTGTTTTATAATTAAACGTGGGTCTACTGTACATCAAGTATCTGAAATAGCTACAGCAAACATGAGTGCTGTTACTGTGTGTATAACCGCTGAAATGTGTCATTCCTCTGTGCTCCTATTATTTTTGTTCTCTAAGCTAAACAGACTAACTGCTGCTATGAAGCTGCCAGGGGATGCATGTCAAACACTAGGTGTATCATGCAATGTGACCAGTGCTGGGATGGAAAAGTCAGTGGCTGGAAGGGGGGGAAAAAAAGAGACCTTTTTTCTCTCAACGTTGTCTTTACATAGAAAGGAACAGTTGAGTTTCTGAATTATTCACAGTACTGAAAGCTTATAATTGTTAGCAACAGTGGCAGCAGTGGAGTATAGAGACAAGGCTTGTGTCTTTTTGTTGAAATGCCTGATTCTGAAACTCCTGAAAGGATTTATTTCACAAAACTGTCTCTGGGAATTTGGGTATTCAAGGTCTATGGGAGTAAGGGCAGTTTTTTCCAAGGGATCAGGAAGGAGGATATTTTCTTACTTTTCTAAGGATCTGTGTTAAAGTAAAGGTTAATATTAATCACAGGTTTTATGCAGTAATGGAACAAAGAAGCTCCATGAAAAGGGTTTGCTGTTTCAGCAAGTAACCTCTGTGAGTAGATTACAGTGTTAGTAATAAAGCAGATCTTTTAAACCATAATATAATTACTAGTTATATAAATTCCCATCCATCTAAAGAAATAAACCAGTTCCCATAACAGTAAAATTTACTTCAAACAAAGATTGGCAGTAAGAGTGTTTTTGGTCAGAACTGGTACACGGTGGAAGGTAAGGCTTTCCTTCATGTCATGTAGAGGTTTGCCTACTTGAAATACATACTGTTTATAGTTCCCTTCAAGTAGTCAGCTTTTAATGACACATTTAAAATTCTTTTGTTTCAGTAGGTCAAATTTAATATTATATTCTCTGAAGTTTCTTCTGCTTTTTTTTTTTATTCTCAAAGCTATTGATACTTATTACAAATGTGGAAAATGAGCACTTGGATGCAGTGTGTGATAATTATGCCATTGTTTAGCATGCATGTCATTAGTGTCCTATGATGAACATTCGTCAGTCAGATGCTATTACCCAAATAATGTCAGCATCCATTATTATCATTACTCTCTACTACATGTTACTGAAGACAAAGGTTTTGTATATGGGGAGAGTAAGGAAAAAGAAGTGGAGAGTGGCAGGAGCTGATCTACAGCTCTCAGGAACTCAAGTTTCTTTAAGTCTTCCAAAGTTTTTACATTTCTTTATTTGCCTTTAAAAGCTATTTCTTGTGGATGGGAATATGCACTTTGTTGATACCCTCTGAATATTCTTAAAAGGGCACATGCCATAGATAAAGAACTAAAGAATTTCCTGGCAGTCCAGTTAATGTTTAGGCAGTCTAATAGCCCATAGTAATATAGAAAACCCTCTTTAATAATGCATTTAAAATTGTTAAACAAAACTTCCCAGTACTTGCCCACTTTTTTTGTTATACTCAGCCTTCCCATGTTCCTCTGGGTTGTGAGGGTGGAAGCACAATGGTGGGTGTGGGGAGGTGTTGACAAGAAGTCGACAGCATTCCCTGCCCTCCACTGCAGGCAGCATGGTGTTCCTGCCGGGGCTGGCTTCTGTCTTGATCTTGGTCCACCTGGGGCCATTTCTGTATGTTTTATTGTAGCCTGCTTGATTCTCATCAGTTCCCAGCTTAGGTTTTAAAAGTTGCCCCAAAGCCTCCTCCAGTCTCAGCTGACACAAAGGACTTCTCTCTGGTGACTTCCATGGCGGGTCAGGCTTTCCTTGGGGTATTTTCAGGGACAGGCCAGGCAGTAATTGCTCGACCACCTGGCAACTGTTAAAACCAGCTCAGGTCAAGACAACCCTAGACAGCTCCTGAGGCCCTGTGCTGCCAAGTCAGTGCAAAGCCTCTGGCCTTTAACTAGCATTGGCAAGAATCATATTTATTGGGCTACTTCATATATAGAAATATAATTAGATTTGAGCTTTCTGAAATAATGAGCATCTGGCTCATATTTTCTTCCTGCGTGAGGGAACTGTATCGGTCAACACTACCAAATGCACTCAAACAGACTGACTGAAGTAATAGCTGCAGGTCAGAAACTTCTTATTTAAACCTGGATAAAAAGGTCTTTTTTTTTTTTAATGATAAAACAAAGTAGATACAAGCAATAAGCTAATGCCGTGCAGCCTCGGGAGAAAAGGTAGTTGTCGTGTTTTCTCCAAACCCTATCAGACTCCTGGTTGCTCTCTTGGCTTCATGACTCTGCTACGTGCCAGACCAGTGCCAGCTTCAGAAGGAGCAGTGCAGGATGATCCGTGGGCGCTCAGGTGGTTGGGTTGTGGAGTGCTGAAGCACAAGTTTGCCTCTCTTGGATGAGTGTTCAAATGAGGACATCTGCAAATGGGAGAGGAGGGAAGGGAATGCTGTTAGGGTTGCTATTGCCCTTCATCTTCCTTTTTTAAAAAACAAGAAAAGCTGTTCTGTTTGACATATTTTTTTTGTAATTTTGAAACGGAATTTCTTGTAAGCATCTGCCAAATCCTGTTGGCTTCCTCTTCAGTCAGTGGGGAGAACACAGATTCCCTTGAAAGACTCCCAAGTCTTTTTTTTTTTTCTGTTGTTGAGTAAAAACCTGGACTCTAGAAATTTATCATTGGGATTATGGCAAATGGTAATTTGCAAATCTGAATTATGTCTCATTTGACAAAGCCAACTTGCTTCATGATTTTATGGGTAAGGTATTCAAAAATTGAGACTGACAGATTGCCTTCTAAGGAAACCGTATAGTGTCCTGTCACAAGTGTGGCACACGCTGAACTGGTATGCTCAAGCTTTCAGGACTGACAACCTAGTGAGGTACTTCATTAGTGCTTTATATTGTAGCTGTTAATGAATCACTGTGACACAATCTCTAATTTAACAGTTCTGCGGGACAGTGCCCCTTAAACCAGTGTCACATACCAACTAGTAAAGTTTTTGTTGTTGCCATGTTGTTGTGAAAGGTAACTAAATGCTTAAATAGGAGGTAGAAGATGCAGCCTCGCAGCAGTGTTTTTGACTTGCTGATAGGCAGCAGCTCCTGAGAAATCTGGCACCTCTGCCAAAAGCCACTAATTTCTCCTTGAGGTACACAGGAACATACTCCTGTGTGGATAACAGATAAGGCAATACAGAAAGATAATAGCAAAATATTGCTAACTGTTTATTATTATACTGGTTTTGTTTCCATAATAAATTTCATTTTAGTTGAATAAATAGATAAAAGGAATTTGGAGGCAATTACAGTTTTATGTTTTTCTAGCTTCAAAACCAGCGCAGAATTTATCTCCACAATGGCATTTTGCACACTTGACTATTTGCTTTGTCACCTAAATTTAAAAATTTCCACCCATGTTTATTTGGGTGGGGGAGATTCCCCTGGAAGGGGGAAGAGAGTCTATTTAAAAATGGAATTTATATAGTTATGATAGCATTCCTGCTTTGCCACTTCCTTCAGTGCTCCCTGGTTATCTTGGTTTGGTCACTTTTGCCATAAAGAACTGAAGGGATAAGAGAGTCAAATTAATGTCATACATTTCCCAAGCTGACCTAATTTAGGTTAGGTACATAATGATTTTTTGTTGTTTTAGATTCAAAAGAAGATAACTTCTAATAATACTTGCCCCGCAACATGGCCTTGATAGTTTTTTTAATTTATATATATGCATGTATGTAACATTTATTTTATATGTACATACATTTATATGCACACATTCATATTTCACTGTCTTTGTAACATTCAGTTAAGCTTTTTGAGCATTAGGGTGGCAAGATCTGCACATCAACTGAGATCTGATGCTTATGTGCCTAGTCAGGCCACAGAGCCATAAAATGTCTCCTTGCCTTTTTAATCTCTTCTACCTGCTTTGCTCTAGTCTCCATCCCTGTTTCGAACTCTCTCTGCAACTCTGTCTTTCTCTATTACAGCTGTGCTTGGTTTTTGTGGGTTTGTCTGAGTTTTAATTTTTGTTTTGTTTGTACTGCTTGCTGTCTGTGTGTGAGAATTCCGTGATTACATACACTTAAATTGAGTTATATGGAGATACTAATGTAAAGGAATATTAAGATTTCCTTTATCCCTGCTGTTCCCCCATAAGAAAGACAAACTCCTCAAATACTGGTGTACATCCTATGTTGAATCATTTTCCTTCTGACACCTGCTTCTTGGAAACCCCAGTTAACTTACACACAAATTGTATAACTAATCCTGCCCTACAGCTCTGTGCAGCACAGCAAGGCTGAATTGGAGGTGTGGAGCAGCCCATTCATTGTTCCCAGCTGAATGAGACCCCTCTAGAAGATGAGTATGTCCAGAGATGATAGCTGAGTGGTGTGAACCCCTTCATTCACCCTGCTGGGTGTGCTCATCCTTTAACCTGGATGCATTAAGAGCCTATGATATTCATCAGGCTGGCTCCAGTCTCAGGGCTTATCTACATCACTGCTTTTAAAAGTGCACTCTTCTGTCAGCATTGCTGCATCTGCACAATAAATTTTGCTAGCTTAAGCTATGCCTTCTAGTAAATTCAACTATGTTGGCAAAACTTTTCAGTACAGACTGGATCTCTCAATACTATGCGTTTTTAAGCATGCTCCTCACATATGCAAATACAGAGACTAGATTTTGATGCCAGCAATTTCAGGTATAGTTGCCAGGCATTTTCTCCCTTTTCTGGTGCCTGCATTTTTTCAGTCCTGGCCCACCCCTCAAAAGTAGGAGAGAAAGATCAGAATTTTACTAAAAGTTTAAATGCTTCTGAATGTAGCTGATGCAGTTAAAGGAAATTTAACTTCACTTTAGGTCCTTCACTTTAGGATGGACACGAGCCCCTCTGCTCCATTGTGTAGGTCAAGAAGCCTTCCAGGTCCTGCCTTCTCATGCATCTCATGAATTCATATTGTGCCCTCTTTCTGTTCCCATAAAAAGTATCTCAAGTATCAAAACAATTCAGGAAAAAGTTAATGCTTGGAAGAGCCTATACTGGAAAGGCATTTGTGTCCTTAATTATAGAGTAAGAAAATCACAAATAGTTTCATATTAGGTATAAGGCCATGCATATAATGAATTAGTGATACTTCCACTCTGTTTTGTATTAAAACAGAATTGTAAATACTTCAAACAGGATGGAAATTAAACTACCTGCTCATCCATCCAGGTAGTCCATATGGACTTGTCCGACACACCTCGGCTGTCACTGTGGGAAAGATTCTCTTCCTTGTTCTGCTTATGTTTTTCTTGTCCTGTAAGTAAGCTGAAGCCTGCAGTGTTCCTGGCTTTCAGTCTTGCAGCTGTGCTTGCTAAAATTACTGGCTAAGAAATACAGTTACTTGTAGTTTAGTTCTGGAGTAACTGGACTGGAGCTTCTCTACAAACTCAGATCAGAAAGGATTTTGTTGATAATTGTTATGCGTTTTTGTCCATGTGTTTGGAGTCCAACTTTCCATTAATTTTATTGAGAGACCTTTAAAAAGGATAGATATTGCCCATCCTTTAAAAGTCACCTTCATATCTATTGCTGTAGTGAATTGTTACTTTAGTTGGAAGGATTTTTAGTCAATGATTGTTCTAAGAAATCCTCAGTGTTGCCTTAAGTGGGAATTTAAAGAAGCAACGTCCCTCCCCTCCAAAAGCATAATTTGAAGTTGCTCAACACTGACTGTAGAAGCTTATACTTCTTTTGCAATTTTGCAAAATTGAGATATTCTGACAATGAAGCTTTTTTTTTTACCACTCGAGACTGGTTTCTCTCAGAGATATAAGCGCAGTGAACCAGGTGCTGTCATTGGGCTCTGCCAACAGCAGCTCTGCGGCATCCCCAAGGTAGAAATTCGGCAGCATGTGGAAGCCCAGCTGGGTGCCTTACCTATGGTAACACACCAGCAGAAGAGGAGATCAGCAGGAGGTAGTTCTTCGAGTACTTCCCCAGCTTTGTGAAGGAGGCTTTGCATTATTAAAGTTTAATTGTTTGTTCTTTAAATACTGTTACCAAAGAAGATCTTGCTTGGTAGTCAGCTAAGGCTGTGCCAGAGTAGTCTGTGTGAACGCTTTCAGAGAGAAACATGGTCCTTTGAACAAAATTGCTAAGTACTGTGGGAAATTTTGTGTCTCACATTGTTAGCCAAAGAACTTATTTTAGAATGCATTATTCTTTTGTTTGCTCTAATCAAAGTCTTAGTTCTGTTGAAATTGGAGGCAAAACCTTGGAGGTAAGAGTGGAAAAGGGTGATTACAGGACAAAAAGTATTTGTATGACCTTTAAGGTAAGGCTAAAGATATGATGCTATGAAAGGGATGGTTTGAAAGAGAGATAGAACAGGGATTACAGAAAGGAAGTGATCCAGCAGGGCAACCAACCTCCAGCCTTTACTGTCTGCTGATGTTGGGTATGCTGGAGAAGAGACAATTAGAGGTTGTGACAAGAGGATACATCTTGTACAGAGAGGGAAGCAGGAACCTGGGGAGTAGAGAGGGAGACGTGACAGCTGATACAGTCTGAGTAGACGGGATAGTTAAATACAGTAGTAGGGATTGCTAATGTAAACTTAAGTTAAACAGTGCTTTACTACATGTTATGTAGGTATTAGCTAATAATTTTTCACTCTATGTGTTAGGAGTGGTAAATGGATGTTGTGACAGGATGAGGATACTGTACTCATGTTTCTGTGCAGATTTTTCATCTTGTTTGGGACTCTTCTTGTTTGTGTCAGTGTTTTTGATTTGTTGCTGTTTTGAGAAGGGAAGTCAGGGAGTGGGGCAAGAGGATAAGTTTGAAAAAAAAAAGTATTCTTGAGCATAAAAAAAATTTGGCAGCACGCCTTATACATCTTACTAGTCATTCTGTATTGAGGTGAGTCACTAATAAGTCTCTAGGTTTCAAGGCTGCAACAGTATCCTAATTACAATGTGACTTGGAATGACAAGTCTGATTACCCATCGGATCACTGTGAAAAGAAAAATCTTCTTGTGAATGTCTCCTGTTTATGTGGAATTTCAGCTTTCGCAATGAGGAGCTGTACGTGGAAACCGAGGCTGATGATGCATGTGTATCCCACATCATGCAACCACAGCAATAGCTCTAGCACCAACCCTTTGCTCTTCTTTCCCTCCCCTGTGTGTCCTCAATAACATCCTTGCTGCAGTTTTCTCAGGTCCTCCCTTCATTTCCAGACACCTTCACAATGACATTTTCAGCTCAGTCCTGTGACTGTAAGCCCACCTCTTGCATGTCACATGTAATATACTTCATTTCCCTTATAGTGACTAGAGAGAGACGTTATTTTTGAAACCTCACTACTGTCAAATTGTTTGAAATTAACTCTGAGTTGTTGAAGGGGGAGTTGAATGATTGACAGCCTGTTCAGATGGTGAAGCTGACATACTGTTAGCTTTGTTCTCCAAAAAGAAAAGCAGAAACCATTGTGCTGTGCTCTCTGCTCGGGGACCTGGGGACTGTTGCACCTTTGCTGATGATTGGGGCTTCCTGCATGTAGTTCCTATGTCAGGTTCTCCATCCCACCTGTTTCAGTTTTAAAAGTCCCTACATTTCTGTGGCTTTGTTCCTGAACAAAAGTGGACTATGCAGAGGAGCTCTGAGCAGGTGCAGAAATAAACTTGGCAGGTACCATTCAAAAAGGAATTATACTTGCATAAATCAGGAGACCATTGAGATAGATTGAGTAAGAAGATGGGGGGTGGGGGGGAGGAAATTCTTGTCCAAAAGATAAGTGAAGGGAAGGAGTTCATGGTATAAAAGATGAATTTCGCATTTAAACGAGTGGAGGAGAGTATTTAGGCCTTTTCAGTTGCTGCTGAATAATGAATTACCCAGTGCTGACTCTCGGAATGTATTACTTTACTCTGAAGTAAATGAGGCACAAAGTTTCTCCCTTCTTTTGTTCTCCCTTTTTTGTTTCTCCCTTTTTTTTGTTCTCTTACTCTGCTCAGTCTTCCCTCTTAGATAGGCTCTTCTCTCTTTCTAGGCTTGCTGTATCACTTCTCCCTAGTGTTGCCGTACTGGGTGGTAATTATTCTGTCTCCCTCCATTTTCTGTCTTGAGCTCATGTTGGTGTTCATTTTTTCTTTATACTGCACAGCTTTTCTGCTCTCCTAACTTCCTTTGCCTCTCCATCATTTCATCACCTATTTTCATCCTCATTCTCTCTACAGGAGCACACCATATTTCACTCTTTTGGACTTCATGTTCCCTCTCTCACTTAGCTGTTAACCCTTCAAGAAAAAAAACACATCGTATTCAAATCCCCCAAATTAGAGTCAGACACTTCCTATCAAGATGACAGTTCCTGGAAACTGGAAATTGTCAGTGTAACCCTGTCCTTAGTCCCTCTGGAAAGGCTGTTCTTGTTGACAGAGCAGTTTATCCATTTTTTTAGCCCTCCCTGCTTGCAAGTTTTTTTTTCTGCAGGGACTGCTTGGTAACTTAATAGCCAGCACAGCCCCAGGTGGCATGCGTGCATAGGCAAGTTGTGTCTATTTACAGTTTTTTCCTGAAGGTTTGCAGCCTTGCTGTGTAGAGGGCTTCCAGCAAGCAGAAATAGCTGTAGCTCAATCTCGGATATTACTGTACTGTCTTCATACCCTCAAAGGAAAATGCCATCTGCAGAAGTACTCCTTCCACTCCCATTGTTACAGAAAGTACTCTTTCTGCCCATAAGAGGGAAGGCACAAGGTGTTCTTTCCCTCTCTTCCCCCGCCAAGGGTTTCAATTTTAAGTAATGGCAGCAGAATTGTTACGCAAACATCAACTTCTGTGACTAACCAGGATCCCGCAAACTCTTCCTTACTAATTTTCCTTACTCTTAGAATCATAGAATCATTAAGGTTAGAAAAGACGTCAAGGATCATCAAGTCCAACCATCAACCCACACCACCTAACTCACTAAACCATGTCCCTAAGCACCACATCTCCCCTGGCGCAACTTGAGGCCATTTCCTCTTGTCCTATCACTTGTTATTTTAGAGAAGAGGCCAGCACCCACCTCACTACACCCTCCTTTCAGGTAGTTGTAGAGAGTGATAAGGTCTCCTCTCAGCCTCCTCTTCTCTAAACTAAACAACCCCAGCTCCCTCAGACGCTCCTCATGAGACCTGTGCTCCAGACCTTTCACCAGTTTTGTTGCCCTTCTCTGGACCTGCTCCAGCACCTCAATGTCCTTCTTGTGGTGAGGGGCCCAAAACCGAACACAGTATTCAAGGTGTGGCCTCACCAGGGCCGAGTACAGGGGCATTATCACTTCCCTAGTCCTGCTGGCCACAGTATTTCTGATACAGGCCAGGATGCCGTTGGCCTTCTTGGCCACCTGGGCACACTGCTGGCTCATGTTCAGCTGGCTGTCGACCAGCACCCCTAGGTCCCTTTCTGCTGTGCAGCTTTCCAGTCACTCACCCCCAAGCCTGTATCGTTGCAGGGGGTGGTTGTGACCAAAGTGCAGGACCCGGCACTTGGCTTCATTGAGCCTCATACAATTGGCTTCAGTCCATTGGTACAGCCTGTCCAGATCTCTCTGCAAAGCCTCCCTACCCTTAAGGCGATCAACACACCCGCTCAATTTGGTATCATCAGCAAACTTACTGAGGGAACACTTATTGCAGGAAACTTCTATAATGAACATAGAGTACATTTATTTGTTGTTTATTCTGTCTCTAATGAAGCTGAGATTTTTAGATAGACTATGCAAAGTAATTTTATTAACATTACGTCCTGTAGTGATGGTAACTATGAGTGTTCTGTTCCCCTGACTGATACAGAAAAAATGCTTGAAGAATATTGTCGTGGTTTATAAAGCCACAGGGACAGTTTTTGCTAAACACCTGGTGGGCTGAGTCAGGGACAGGGAGGGTTTCACTCACCACTCAGGGTCACGGGCAAGAAACCAACACGACTTATGAAGAACAAGAAAACAACTGAATTTATTAACTATTTACAACAAGAAGCAAGATACTGAGAGAGAGAAACTACATCTTAAAAAAAGGCACTTCTTCCCCACCCCTCCCTTCTTCCCAAAGCCCAAAGGCTTTGTTCTGTACCTTCCCCCCATGGAGGCACAGGAGGACAGGGAATGGGGGGTGCAGTCAGTCCGCTGCTCCTTCCTCCTCAGGGGAGGGCTCCTCACAGTCTTTCCTGGCCACAATGTAGTGTCACTTCTCACGCTGAGAGTCCTTCTCCAGAACTTCTCTGGCATGAGTCCTTTTCCAAACGAGGCTACAGTCCCCTAACCACTGCCCGGCTCCGGCATGGAGCTTCTAGTTCCAGCGTGGGGTCCTCCACAGCTGCTTCTCAATTCCAAATGGGGCTACAGTCCTCTGGCAACTGCCCGTCTCTGGCATGGGCTTCTAGTTCCAATGTGGAGGTCCTCCATGGCTGCATCTTCCTCTACCACGTGGCAGGGGAAATGCTGAGAGCATTCCCTTCATAACTCCGACCCAGTGACTGTCTGGCTGTCTCCTTCAGCATCTTCCTTCTCTCTCCGCCTTCAGGTCTTCATCGGACTCCGGGAAAACTGACTCTAAGGCAAGCCATGGCGGAGGCTTGGGCTATGGCAGGTTGGTTTGCAGAAGCCGGGCAGACGGCTGGATGGCCAGACCAACCCGCCAGAGCCGGGCCCTGCCCGGGGCTGCACCACCCCATTGTTCTGTGCCCCCTCTTCAATATGTCATTTGCAGAGGCGCCGATTGGCTCAGCCCTGGCCGGGGGTGGGTCCAGCCTGAAGCTGGGGGAACTTCCAGTTTCTTACAGAGGCTAGGTGATGGTCCTCTTCCTCCACTTCCCCCCCTCCTCCCCCTCCCCCCCCCAAATGCTTGGGGGTGGGGGCAAATTGTTAAGAGTCACTTAAAAAAGGAGCCACCACTGTAACCCCCTCCCTTGCCGCCAGCAGCAGACTGGAGGGTAGGGGAACTCTTAGCAATTGCTTAAGGAGCCAGTATGCCCCTCCCTGCTACCAGACAAAACTCCTACACAAAACCGTAACAAATATGCAATATTTTTAACTGGTCTTCCTTGTTCTTCTTTTCTTTTTTTCTTCTTTTTTTTTTTTTGTTTGTAATTTATTTCAAAAACATAGGGTTAGTTAGTGACTTAAGGAGGCTTTTTAAAAATCTTGGTTTGTGAACCGCCTGTCTGTTTTCCACTCTCCCCTAAGGATGGACTTCGGACGCATGCTCTCTAGTTTCTGTGCTAGAAGACAGACTTTTAATATTAACAAGTGAGTTTCTAGATATGATGGCCCGAGATATTTATGTATTAAGAGTCATCAGTTTGACTAATGGCACACCGTGGCTACAGATCATCCTAAGCACCTCTTCAAAGTGTCATTTTTCCAGTTCAGTTGATTTCTGACATATCTCACTTTATCAGCCATTGAAGTGTAAATTTCATCACTCTTTTATGCCTTTTGAGTTTTTCTTAGTATTTGTTTGTAATAGGTTTTATGGGTGATTAGCTGTGTGAATTGTGAGTATTTTTTGTGGACAAGAGGTTTTCTTGATTTCTGCATGTTGCAATTAGGCTTTTTAATCAACTTGTTACATTTATCAGCTGAATTTGCTTTGTTCTTTTGCTATTAAGAGGCATTGAAGTACTATACCTAGTGCAAATTGTAATTAATAGAATATTTATGTTAGTAAAAAATTACAGATTAAAAGGAAATTATGATGAAATTAAAATAATGACAGTTACAGTAATGTATCTATTCAGCAGCACTACTTCAGTGTTATTTTTAGCAACTGTTGGCAATACTGAGAATAGGCACTGCCTTGAGTCACAGCCCTTAAAATCCTCTTCTTATTTCAGGCAGAAGTTTAAGCCTGCTTCTTCTTACAAAAGTCTTAGAATTCTTTTACTGCCTGTGTTTATGTAGCAGTGTATCATGAAAGGAAGTTTGTTCCCAATCTTAAGCAAGCGTTCAGATGGTGCTTGTATTAAGGGATCAATGTGGAAGGATCAATGATTCTTAATTCATAATAATAGTAATTAGTAATAAAAATAATAATAATTCAATAATGGTAATGCAGGCTTTAGAATGCAGCTGAGAATACTATCGTTCTTAGGAATTCCTGAATTGTTAGGTTTAAGTGTTGGGAGGAGGGAAGGTTGTGGTATGAAATACGTAAGTTCCTTCCCTGGCTCAGTTTTGCTGGCCTCAGGGAGGGAAGAAGGGTTCAGCTCTGAGCAGCATGCTGCTTTCTGTACTGTTCTTTCTCCTTGTGAGACTGAGTGGGAGAGGTCTTGTTTGGCTTTCCTTGTAACAGTATTTCATACCCTGTTGCTGTTTTTCTGTAATAAAATAATTGACTAGTTTTATCCTCTCATTTTTAAAACCTTTTCTATTCCAGCACTGTATATATTATAAGAATGACTCATTATTCTCATAATTAGTTCCATTTTTGCTTTGTATGTTTTGAGATGTCTAAAATGGATATACGCATTGAAAGAGAATATAATACGCACTACAGTAGATCTGTAAATCGACCCAAATAGTGACATAATCTTTTGTATACAATTATATCTTCATGTTGGTAACAAAGACCGTTTATTTCCTACCTTTTTACTACATTGCGGCTATGTAACTTTTTAGATATCAAAGGGCATAAAATATTGAGGTATATTTAGAGTTCTTAATCAGTTATCTTGGTGTTCATCGGACCAGCTTTAATGCTGGAAGCAAGTTCTCAGAGTGAGAGATGGAGAAGGGAGCATTACATGAGTTAGGCAGGATTGCTATCCTGTTGCCAAACGGGAATAACCCTTTAGGGAACTTGGAGCCAAAGCTGCTGAATTTAATGCAATAATTTTCTGCAACAGTTTAAAAGGCCTGCAGGTGTGCTAAAGTTGTAGCTGCGTGTTTTAGATAACACTCGTAGCATGACCCTAAAGCCTCGTTTACATCTTGGCAATTAAAATATATGGTACAGTTTATGTCTGTTGTACTTATCCTATATTGCAGTGTAGGGCTTTAGTGTTGAAGCTTTTTTATTGTAAAAAGGTAAGTAACTTATTTTTTTTTCCTTTTCACTACAGTGACTTTATTTCACATTGCGATAGGTGATTAAGAGGAACTGCTGAAAGGCTGTCCTGGGAAATTTTAAATACAATATAAAACCTGTACCGCTGTATCTGAGACTTCAGTCATCAAAGCTTCTACCGTAGCTTCTACACTTGTGCTCTGTTTCAGTGTTTACACTTGAGTTCTCTGCAACACTTAGAGTAAAAGAAATAATTTTGATAATTTACTTGTTTTAATTATTGTTTGTAAATACCTTATCTGACTTGGTAATTAAATATTGTGCTAAACGTGCTAACAGTGTCAGAGGTCTTTATAGTAGCCTGGAACATTAGAGAATGAGCCCTGTGCTCCCAATGACCCAGTCATGTACAAGAAATGCTTCTCTGGTTCTCCTGCTTCCCTTCTAAATTAAGTTAAAAGAAATATGTAAGTATTATGTTAAAAATGGGCATCTCCTCTTTGTGGTTTTGAACTGTTTTTAAAATTTGGAGTGACACTGGGCAAGTTCAGTGTGACTGAGGCTGCACTCAGCTTAGTGATGTACACAAATGGGATGGGCATGACTATATAAGAGCTGACATATCAGTCTGGTGATTAGCATACACTCTCCTGTTTAATCCAGCCAGGAGCCTGTAACATTGGACAGATCACTGAAAAGGTCACGGGAGATGGCAGTGCTCAGTGATACAGATGAACATCCTCAGTGTTTATACTTAGTAAAGCATTAGACGGAAACTTGAAGTAGTGGCATGCACCGGCAAAATATTTTTTGATTTTTCTTCAGTATGTGCAAGCCATTTCACATTAACATTGTAATACAACATATAACAGTATTTAGTGTGGCTGTTTTGACATCATTTTTTGAGTGGGTGAGTTAGTAGTTCAATAGCTTTGTAAATATTGCTCTATGAAAATCCTTTCATTTAATTGGAGCGAAGCTATTCAATGGACCATAAATACTGACATATGGGCAAAAATTACTTGCAGGTGAAGGCAAGTGTTTTTGTAACATGTCACAAAATAAATTTAATGTAATTTGGTTTAAAATTTTCATCTGATTTGTCAAAAAAACTGTTCGTGCATCAAATCAGTTGCTGTGTTCCCTTGCGTTTGTATTGAACTCATTACCATTATTTTGTCTGAGCTTCTACGACATAGCAAAAGAAAGCTAGTCAGTGCATCCAAGTAACTCCCCCTGGGTTGCAGCTGTTCTGTTACAGGAAACAGGAGAAGAAAAGGTGAAATATGGTCAAATTTGTGCAATAGCAGTTCATTTAAATGTGAAGATTTGAGTGGAAAAACTTGTTAATATTTTAGCTGTGGTGTTTTTTATAAGAAAGGAGCTGAGCAGATGCAGTAACTGAGAGTGTGTGTTTTGTTTTTTTCTTAAAATGTTTTTCTCAATAATTGAAAATATTTCTCTAAACTTAGAGGTGGGGGTGTTTTTTTAAAAAGTGGGTGGAGGAGGAGGAGTTCATGATGGGACAATTAAGTCCTGCACAGTCCCACCACAGTAGTAAGGCTTACAGTTGAGATCTTGTAAGGCCAACTGAAAGTCTTCCTTGGCTTACTACTTAAACACTAACATTGATATCTCTTTCTGTATTCTGCAAATATATTTGTGCTTTTTCTTTCTGTTTGTGTTCTGATCATGATAGTGAACATTTATTTGTAGACTGATCTGTAAGATAGCTTTTATTCTGTCTCCTTTCAGATATGTGTATTAATTCACTGATGAAATAATTACAGAGGCATGAGCCTGAGGATGTTGTTTCCTAAAACTTGCTGAGAGATACTACTAATTTTTAATGGTGAAGGTAATGGAAGATAAACAGGCATTTTGTATAATGCCAGATCCAAAAAGATCAGGTTCTTAAACTGTACGGGATTTTTTTTTTTCTTCCCAAAATGCCCACAAAAATCCACTAGTCTTCATTATTGTGGCAATGTAATCACTGTTAAAGGGTCTCCGTAAGGTAGTGTGATTAAAGGGCTTGTATTGTTTTAACCTTTTCATTCTTTGCCTGGAGAGGCAATAGATAACCCAGAAAACTGCCTTTTGAAGTTTACTGAATTAATTGACTTCTGTGGGAAGCAGATCGGTACTTCCTCATGCTACCTCATAGATTAAGTCTTCGAGGATTTTAGCTTGATATAACAACAAAGTATTGTGCAAAGAAGGGTTTGAGTTTTGGTTTGGTGGTGTTGTGTTTTGGGTTTTTTTGGTTTTGGTTTGTTTTTGTTCTTTACAGTATAAAGGACCTTGGAAACTTGGAAAAAAAACCCCCAAATTATTTCATCTTTGATGAATAGTGTATGTCAGTTTTCCCATGGCACAATTGAGAGACATTAGGAATTAGTGGCCGTTTAAAGCCTTGAAACGCTTAGATGAAAGGGAAGATATGCTTCCATGTGAAGTCTTTACACTGCAGAAGAATACCTGTGTGTATCCGTTAATAACGATTTTTAAAATCACGATTCAGCTTAGTGTTGCTAAAACACAGAGTTTCTAAAATGTCAAGAAAATTGTTTTTACATGGAAAAGAACTTGCATTCAAATCAAATACTTGAAAATCTGAGTGTTTCATATAAATTAAAAGGATGTGCTACGTGGGCATGCAGACACTTAAATAGTGATAAATGTAATAAACTATTCTGTTATAATACTTGTTTTTCTGATCATATACAAGTGTTTCTGTGTCTTTTCAACCACTTCACATCTGAAAATATAATACAGAAGAGAGTTTCCTTCAATGGAAGGCTTTGTAGCTTTGTCTTAGTCTAAACTGGGAATCGTATAGGTAAGAAATTCAAGAGCTTTTCAGAGAATTTCAGAACAGAACTATAGAAGACTGGCTACCATCCACAGACATGAATTATGGTTCTGTAATAAATTTAATACTTTCTAAAACTTTTTTCAGGAGTGACAACTAATAACTTTGTTTGCTATTAAATGTTTAAAATTAAATAGGTGAAGAGTTCTAAAGCAAACTTGTTTTTGCTGAACAGAGTGCAAATGGAATTGGCTGTTGCTTTGTGATATGTACTGTAAACTGTCATTTTCATTCTACATCCCAAATGACTTGACTGATAGTACTTCATAAAATAATCACTTGTGATATTTAAGTACTTGAAATTGAGGGCACACCCAGGAGAACATTCTCCTGGAGCCAAAGGAGAGAACCCCAATATATAAGGTGTAGAAGAAGATTAAGGTTACAACATTGGTGGATAAGGGAAGAGCAACTGATGCCATCTACCTGGTCTTGTGCAAAGCATTTGACGTTGTCCCACGTCACATTCTTCTGTCTAAATTGGAGAGGCATGGAGTTGATGGATGGACCACTTGGTGGATAAGGAACTGGCTAGATAGTCATACTCAGAGTTGCAGTTAATGGCTCAGTGTCCAAGTGGAGACCGGTGACAAGTGGTGTTCCTCAGGGGTTAGTCAGTACTGGGACCAGTGTTGTTTAACATCTTTGTTGGAGACATGGACAGTGGGATGGAGTGCACCCTCAGCAGGTTTGCCGATGACACCAAGCTGTGTGGTGTGGTGGACACGCTGGAGGGAAGGGATGCCATCCAGAGGGACCTTGACAGAGGTGGGCTGGAGAGGTGGGCCCATGCAAACCTCATGAAATTTAACAAGGCCAAGTGCAAGGTCCTGAACGTGGGTCGGGGCAACCCCAAGCATAAACACAGGCTGGGTGGAGAATGGATTGAGAGCAGCTCTGAGGAGAAGGACTTGGGGGTGTTGGTTGATGAGAAGCTCAACGTGAACCAGCAGTGTGCGTTTACAGCCCAGTGACCGGCAGGTCAAAGGAGGTGATTCTCCCCCTCTACTCTGCTCTTGTGAGACCCCACCTGGAGTACTGTGTTCAGATGTGGGGCCCCCAACATAAAAAAGACATGGATCTTTTGGAGAGAGTCCAGAGGAGAGCCACAAAGATGGTCAGAGGGCTGGAGCACCTCCCCTATGAGGAGAGGCTGAGAGTTGGGGTTGTTCAGCCTGGAGAAGAGAAGGCTGCGGGGAGACCTTATAGCAGCCTTCCAGTACCTGAAGGGGGCCAACAGGAGAGATGGGGAGGCACTCTTTATCAGGGAGGGTAGTGATAGTATGAGGGGTAACAGTTTTAAGCTGGAAGAGGGCAGGTTTAGATTGGATATTAGGAAGATTTTTTTTCCTGTGAGGGTGGTGAGGCACTGGAACAGGTTGCCCAGAGAAGCTGTGGATGCCTCATCCCTGGAGGTGTTCAAGGCCAGGCTGGGTGAGGCTTTGAGCAACTTGGTCTAGTGGAAGGTGTCCCTGCCCATGGCAGGGAGGTTGGAACTAGATGGTCTTTAAAGTCCCTTTCAACCAAAACCATTCTGTGATTGTATAATAAATATCAAGGCCTCAGTTAACAGTTGCACTTGCAAAGTATTTAAATCATCTAAACTGTTTTTCATTTATATGTTTTGTCTGCTGTTTAAAGGTAGAAGTTATTTATTTTATTTTAGCCCTTTTATTTAAAGAACAAAAGCAAAATTTCTAAACTATTCCTTACTCTGTCAGAGATCTAAATATTTTGGTTAAGTGTGCAGGATCAGAGAGATGAAACTGAGAAGCCTTGTTTTGAAAAGGAAGTGGAATTAAACAGAAAAGAAAAATAAGTAGTAATAGAAATAAGGTTCTTAATGTCGTATTCCTTAAAAACTTTTGAGGCAAGGAAAAACTATTTCTGACTGTCATTTACAAATCAAAGATTTACTTGCTTTCTAGCACAAGTTATAGAGAATATACAGTCTTGGAGAAGTCTTCCTGCATGTCGCCTGTAATGCATTTGTAGCTTGCTGTGAAATTATGTGTATATGTTCTTGATGATAATTTTCTTAGAATAGAAATGACAATAAGAAGTTGTGGAAGTCTGTATATAAAAAAAACAGACATTAAAACCAGAAGTTTCTGACAAGCAGAAGGAAGTCAGACTTGCCATTAAAGCATGCATCCCTCTCAGAGAAAACAACTTACCTACATATCGACTTTAGGCAAGTAACATATTCTTAAAGTTGAAAAGCTGTGGTTTTTTCCACCCAGTTCTCAGATCTTCTCATCTCTTGTATAAAAAAGATAAGCTTTCTGTTGTCGTTCACCAGAAATTATTTGCAAATTTTTTTGATCAGGGTAGCTCCTGCATGAAACTCTGGAAAGTCTTGTAAATGTTACCAAAGTGCATCTCACCCATTGTTGATCAGATCTTTATTTCTCTTCCAGATAGTTAGGAAAAAATCACAGCAGTTAGAGAACATTGTAACACATCAGCGGTTGTCTTTCTAATTTTATTATAGGTGAATGTAAGCTGAATGTAGAGAAGACTTTCAAATAAGCTGGACTGATGTGCCCAGAGAAGGAATGAAGTATGGATGTGAAGGATCGTAGGCCTTATTGCTCCCTGACAAAGAGCAGACGGGACAAGGAGCGGCGCTATACAAATTCTTCCGCAGAAAATGAGGAGTGCAGAGTGCCTACGCAGAAGTCTTACAGCTCCAGTGAAACCTTGAAAGCTTTTGATCATGATTCCTCTAGGTTGCTGTATGGAAACCGGGTAAAAGACTTGGTCCACAGAGAAGCAGATGAGTATACCAGACAAGGTAGGCAAGATGGTTTAATTTGGAGTGTAGAATTTATTTCTGCCAAGTAACAAGGCATTCTTGCTGTGGGAAGAGTGTGTTTTTATACCAATTTAATCAGTTTTAATAATACTCTACACACATAGTACACTTCGCTTATATCTCCCTTAAAGTTTTACAAAGATGGGAAAGCATTGTGTACCATCTTTGAAATAAATAATATGATGCATAGGAAAGTTACATAAATGGCCCATGTTGGGGAGTGGGTCAGTGGCAACATTGCAAACTCAAGCGTGAAGTATTCAGGCCTTACAGTTTAAAAACTAGACCCCCAGCATAAATTCAACACATTAACAGATTGCCCAAAAGTTTCACTCGGGCATACCTAAAATGTAAATAGCTTCAGAATGGATCAAAGCAAACAAATACAACTGTTCCAAGAAGGCTGAGCCCCTATGAACAGGTTTGCATTAGCTCAGTGCCTTTATCTTTTAGCTCGCAAGGGCAGGAACAGAGCACTGTACAGTTAGTAAATTAGTTCATGATTAATGCATTTGGGTTTGTTGGGAGATTTTTTTTTAGTGGATATCCATGATATGTAACCAGATGCTAACAGGTTGCTAGAGCTCACAGTTGAATTTCTGAGTCCAGGATTACAGAGACATGAAAGATCTAACTATCCAGGGAGATGCTCAAAACCTGACTGGATATGGTCACAGGCAGCTGGCTGTAGCTGACTGTATTTGAGCAGAGGGTTTGGATTAGATGATCTCAAGAGGTCCCTTTGGACCTCAGTAATGCTGGAAGATTGCACTTAGGTCCATTTAGGGTTAAGCACTTATACGTCACTTTTGGATTCAAAACTGTAGTCTCTGGAATTGACATTTCTACATTTCCACAACTAAAGTACTTAATATAAGGAGAAAAAAAAAAGCTATGAAATATGTGGAGTGCTGTAGCCCAGCTATCTACATGGATAAAGCTAAGCCAAGAGCTGAATGAACCTGCACTTCAGTCTTCTGTATAAATCTATCTCCTCTTTTAGGAGGAAACAAGAAAAGGTTTAGGGGTAGAAAAAGAAAGGTTCCTCGTTGTGAGGAAGTCCTTGGTTGAAATTTTAGAAATGTTTACAAATATTTTCCCCGTTGATGGTTTTTCTTTGTTCCAAGTAGAATAACCTCACAGTAGAATTAGAGCTGGGCAGATGATGTTGGCTTTTTTGCCTACAAATGTTTGCAGGGAAATAAAAATATTTCTTAGTCTCATGTAACTGAGGCTTGCTGCTACTGTAGTCTGTCTGCTTTCTGCTGTGTATTTTTGGTTTCTGTCATGTGTTGAAACTTCAGGTCATCACTACTTTCTAGTTTTTAAGTCATTAGTCACCTTGATCCCATTCCTTTAATGAGGTAGTATCAACAGGAATTTATCTAAAACCTGTACTGTAGACACTTTTGTAATACTAGTGACAAAATTATATCAAAACAGAGAGCATTTATTTAATGAATTCATAAACTATTACCTGAATAGAGTACTATTCTTTTTAAATACCAATAGTGAAATGGAAGAAGTTATGTAGTCTAGCATGTCACATATGATGGTGCACTGGGGCTTAGGGGTTTTTTCTTTATTTTCTTCAGAAAGCAGGTAATATTTACCTAATACTTATTGCCCAGTAGGTAATAAATTACATGTGTTTATAGGCCTAAAATGGCAGTCTGGGATGCGTAGTGTCATCTTCACCTTTCAGTGGTCTCTGCACTGTCATTTGTGCCAGTTTGATTTTCCTCGTTGTCCTTTCAGTTCTTTTTGTATGGCTTATTGGCTTCCTCTAATGCGTGCTGGTTTAGCACCTTTGGGACTACCTGCAGGTTTGATAGGGTCAGGTTATGAAGGGCTTGTTTTGCAGTCTTAGAGAGTGTGTTCCTTTGATTCACCTTTGACTGAGAGAATTTACTGCTTCTGGCATTGTAAGCATTTTGTGGAAAAGGTGTTCCAGGTCATTCCAAAGGTTTTTAAATAATATATCAAACACACTGCCCTGTACTTCCCCCTCCCGTCTAGAAATAGAGTGCAGATATGTGGCTTTGTTGACAGTCTAGTTACAGTCTAGACTGCTAAATCAACAGGAAATAAATCTATAAGAAAAAAAGGCAAGTTTTAGTAAATACGTTTAATTGGAAATTAATTTTTAAAATTAATCATGAACAGTGATTCTAGTTTTTTTTTTTTTTTAATTTCCCCCAGACTGTAAAATAACAATATCAAGTTTCCAGTGTCTGCTGGAAAGTTACTGGAGCACTTACGTGAATTTGTGAAGTCCGTCGAATGTGGCACAATTTAAAAATGTCAGTGTGTTTTTATGGCTGTTATTTTGGGGTAGAGTCCTTCAAAACTTCCTGCTAATGGATCAAAATTTCCCACCCCTTCTTCCTGAGTTGTCTTGGGAAGACACAACACCACATCTTTGTGCTTCCTGCTTCCCCATATTCTATAGTAGGAATTCAGAAGGCTGTGCTGCTGTAGGAGGTAGGTTTACCCTGTTCAGTGGTAGGCTTATCCCAGGAGATCTTTGCTTGTGGAGAGGAAGTTTTCCAATTGTTAGTTCAAGTCACAGATTCTTTTTGCCTGTCTGTTGGATTTCTGTTTCTTGAGATTACTTGCATAAATAGAAATAAGACCCTGAAAATGCATGTGTTTGTAATTCTAAAGACAGCATTTAGAATCATAGAATCATTAAGGTTGGAAAAGACCTCAAGGATCATCAAGTCCAACCCAACACCACCTAACTCACTAAACCATGTCCCTAAGCACCACATCTACACGTTTCTTGAACACCTCCAGGGATGGTGACTCCACCACTTCCCTGGGCAACCTGTTCCAATGCCTGATCACTCTTTCAATGAAGAAATTTTTCCTAATATCCAGCCTACACCTTCCCTCGTGCAACTTGAGGCCATTTCCTCTTGTCCTATCACTTGTTATTTTAGAGAAGAGGCCAGCACCCACCTCACTACACCCTCCTTTCAGGTAGTTGTAGAGAGTGATAAGGTCTCCTCTCAGCCTCCTCTTCTCTAAAATAAACAACCCCAGCTCCCTCAGACGCTCCTCATGAGACCTGTGCTCCAGACCCTTCACCAGTTTTGTTGCCCTTCTCTGGACCTGCTCCAGCACCTCAATGTCCTTCTTGTGGTGAGGGGCCCAAAACCGAACACAGGATTCAAGGTGTGGCCTCACCAGTGCTGAGTACAGGGGCATTATCACTTCCCTAGTCCTGCTGGCCACACTCTTTGTGATGTAGGCCAGGATGCCGTTGGCCTTCTTGGCCACCTGGGCACACTGCTGGCTCATGTTCAGCCGGCTGTCGACCAGCACCCCCAGGTCCCTCTCTGCTGGGCAGCTTTCCAGCCACTCACCCCCAAGCCTGTATCGTTGCAGGGGGTGTTGTGACCAAAATGCAGGACCCGGCATTTGGCTTTATTGAACTTCATAAAATTGGCCTCAGCCCATTGGTCCAGCCTGTCCAGATCCCTCTGCAAAACCTCCCTACCCTCATGTACAGGACACCCAGGGGATCAAGCCCAGCCAGCATGGGTTCATGAAAGGAAGGTCATGCTTGACCAACCTGATCGCCTTCTACGACTAGGTGACCCACCTAGTGGATGAGGGAAAGGCCCTGGATGTTGTCTGCTTGGACTTTAGCAAGGCCTTCGACACCATGTCCCACAGTATTCTAGGAAAGCTAGTGGCTTGCGGCTTAGACAGGAACACTCTTTGCTGGATAAAAAACTGTCTGGATGGCTGAGCCCAGAGAGTCGTGGTGAATGGAGTTAAGTCCAGGTGGCGGCCGGTCACCAGTGGTGTTCCCCAGGGATCGGTTTTGGGGCCTGTCCTGTTTAACATCTAGCTGGGATTATTTTGTTAATTTTGAAACCCAGTTGACAGGACTGGAAGAGCAAGTATTCTTGTTTAGGAAATTGTAACTTCATCTAGGCAATATGTTTTCAGTTAACATCAATGAGAGATAAGACCTACTGTTGTCTCCTTCCCTTCTTCTCAAACCCCTCCATGTGTTGCAAGACTGGTTTTGTTTTTAAACTCTTTCAACAAGCATTATTTAGCCTACTATTTTTAAAACTTCTAATTTAGTTATTTATTTTCCCTTTGTCGTTAATCCCCTGCATAAGATTCCAAAAAATCAGTAAGCCTGTGAATAATTAAATGTAGCACCTAGCCATGTAAATGAAGACCATGAGCTTTCTGTTTTAAAAGTATTTTTAAGCTAGATAACTCAATTCTGTATTGCATGTTTGAGAAGATACCTAATCTCATCCTTGACAATGGATGAAGCATCATGAAAGATTTATTTCCTTTCCAAGGTGTGATGATATGATTGTTTGCTCTTTACGTGTTAGGGAGGAAGAAGACACGTATTATGCTTTGAAGTATCCGACCACAATGAGCAGCCTGATTTAAATGTACAACTTGTCTAAGAGAATTCAGCAACCTAAATACTTGTATTTTGGAATGTGCCCGAGTACCTTACTCAATTCAGGATTCAAGCTGACTTTATAAAGTTGAATTTCTCTGTTGTACAGAGGGAAATTCCTGTGCTTACAAAATTAAACTTCTGTGTTAAGTGACATAATGTACATAGGTGACTGCTAAGCAAAAACATCTCAAGTGTGACTTGACTATGGAGTGGGAGGGAAGGACTGTAGAAATACAGAATGTAAGTAGTATTTTAAAAATTCCATTTGTAAAGAATAATTGGAAGTAATAATATAACAATATGAAAATAATTTGAAGGAGATAATGAATTAAACCTGGACTCACAAGAGCTGAAAAACTCTTTATATGGGTATTTTAAGTTAGTAAGAAAAATAGAGGCATGGAATATGCAGTACCTCTTAAGGAGACATTATTTCACTTCAAAGAATTTTATTGTTGCAGGACTGTATAATGATCCTTATAGAGTGATCCATGTATCATGTTAGCAAGTTTTTGCACAGGAGTGGGAGGCTGACCCATGAGTACAGGTGGCAGGATAGACTGCAGATTTGATCATGTTTGTATTTTTATGCAAAATAATCACAGCACTGTTTGTGAACTGTGAAATGAAAAGCTGAGCATCAGGACACCTTTTGCTCCTTAGAGCTGCAAAAAGAGGGGCTGAACTTGCTAAACAAGCAAAGAAAAATGATTTATTTCCTTCATAACATTCTGGCTCACTGATACTAGGTTGCTGAAAAGCAAAGCCGTTTACAGAACTTTACACTGTGCAGATGTATCGTAGCTGTTCTTCAGCTGATACTCCTGTGACAATGAGATTTTGGTGCTAGAAAAATCTCACTATTCAGTGAAAGAGGGACCTGAAACAGTGATATATATGCTTCAACAATTTTGTTTTATTATTTAAGATATTAAACACTGCCAGGGATACATTTTTAAGACTTCAGAAACTTGAAACATTAATTGCAACTTCTAACCTAATGTAATGTAGCTCCAAAGTCTACTGTTTTTTAATACTAGCTGCTCAAAATGAGTTATTTGGATAGAAAAATGATTAATGTTTTTAGTCACCATGAATGTCAACTGAAGGATTAAAGGATTTAAATTGTCATGTTTTTAAACATAAAGCTCGAGGACTTTAAACTTCACTGTCTGAAGCAGTGGAAGGATAGATAGGCAAGACCATTTTTGACCTTCCCCTACCTACGCCTTATTGATGAGCTGATTTTGACTATTGAGCAGGCAAGTGACTTTCAATAGAACTGCATCAGCCCATTTTGCGGATTATTTGAAAGGTATTAAATGACACAGAAGGGACTTCATGATCTCCCAATGAACAAATTAATCACCATTCAGTGACACTGCAAGCACTGTCTCTCAAAATGTAAGGCAGCTATTAGAATTAGTGTTTTATGTTCCTGACTGTGGTGCAAGATGTGTCCTCATTGTCATCATGACAGATACTTTTGTATTATGCTAAAACACAGCCACCTGCAGTATTGGCCTGATTTGAGTGGGTAACTTCTGTAAGAAACATGCAGTGCCAGTATGTTCTGGATAATTTAGTGGCCTTGAGCTAAGCACATAACATTCTGCCAGAGGTGGGCTTTTTCCTTCTGTAATTCAAGAATAATAACACCTACCCACCTCACAGGCGTGTTGGGAAGATTAATTAGTTTGTTTTCAAAATGCTTTGAAGATTAAAAGCGCTGTGAGTGCTAAGTAATATTATCATCTTTCATTGCTATACTAGTCACTTCTTAAAACAACAATAAGAAGTTAATTGGTTTTCAGGTTCCAGGTGATAAGGATCTGTTGACTTTTAAAGTTACTCTATCAGCTACAGAGTGGTACTAAGAAAAACATTTTGCTTTTATTTGATTAGGAGTATATTTAGCTCACGCTCAGTGATATGCACACTTGCTCTAAGGTATTCATCTAGTTGAAATTGGCCCCTTGTGGACCATGGTCCATAGGTGAGCGACAGAACTGGAAACAAAGGGCAATTGTGATTCTCCAGGGAAAAATCAACCTTGGTTATTGGCAGTAGACTGCTTGATCAGGCATTTCTACACAGCCTTGGTCCACAGAGTAAAAACCTTGTCTTAGACTAGTCCAGTTGCAAAATAAGAGAATTAAGTTCTTGATCGTAATGATTAAGGATTTATAAGGTGAGCAAGGGGCCTTCACAAGGACTTTCAGCCACATGGAAAGGAAGATACTGTAGAGGGTCTGTAATTGCTCTTGTATCTCTCCGTAGCTCATATACTGAGATGTGTGTGCTGCTCCTGTTCGTGATAAAACTAAACTGAGGACTGGGGAGATAAATGGATCACATGCATGGCTATGAAAGATGACTACAGAGAGAATAAAGCTAGAAAAGTGTGTGGTTGGAGATGGCGTGAGGGGTGGAATGAAAGAGGCTGAAAGGTCCCATCTGTCCCATCAGTGCTTAGGGCTGAATTAGGGCTGTAGGCCAATCTGTGAGTGGTTGCTTATTCCATCACTGGAAAATAAATGTGGGAAGTGAAACAGAGATGTAAAATAAGAATAATTCCTCAGAAAGTTATTTTATACTTTCTGAAATTAGTTTGTAAAATATCACAATTTACTAGCTTGCAAGTCAGTACTCAGCATTATTGAGCTTATTAAAGCTGAAAGAGGAAATGGCAGAGCCATGGGAGCATGTTTGCCTCATGTTTTGTGTTTCTACTTTTTTTTGTTTTGCAGTGCCATAAATATGTCCGAGTCATAAATCCTTTCGTGTCTTCAGTGTGATGGATATTTTGCTAGGAAATCTGAATTAAGACAATGCTACAGTACATTTATTATGGGAGTTTACAGAATGGAAACACTTTTGGGGGGGCGTGACAAAGATGTGAGAGAGGGAGTAGAAGAGTTTTTTATTTCTGCAGAAGCCCTTGGGTCTGTATTCTCTGTTGTTTCTTGCACTTAGCTACAGCGATGTCCTGAGTGCCTCATTCTGACTGTGCATTGCAGAGCTGATTTGCTTGCATTTGGGATACTTATTTATGAAATCTACAAATAGAAGTGTATGGGGCTATTTTGAATAGATATGTTGGGTTTTTTCTTTACACCAGTTCAGAGCCTGTTGAACTCATCAAGTTTTATACCATGCTGTGAGACATATCCCTCTGTGGGTCTGTCTGCTCACTTGTGGTGGCAGGTGTGCCTTTCCCTCATGGCAGAAATAATGGTAGAGTTTACTCTCCTCCGTGTCTGGAGGAATAGCAGTGACCTTCTCTACATGCTGCCTCCTTCCTCCTCACCTTCTTTCCCCATTTCAAGCCGTATGTCATGTCATTACTATCATACGGACCTTAATGTGGCAGTTCATACCTGTCAGGTCTGTGGCTGTAGGCTGTCTGCAGACTGCACATCCATCATCTCTACATTGCTTACCCTTGGGTCAGATTTTCTTCACATCTGTCAAATTTAGGCTTTATTTGTATTTTGTAATAAGTGGATGCTGAGATGTTGATGATTTGGTCCCAGGATCCAAAGATTAAGAGAGGGGCCTAAAATGTCTATACTGTTATTCTGGTCATGATCAAGACTTTGTGTTCCTTGCTTCCCATGGAGTTGTATTTCTTTTAAAACCACAGAATGTTGGTTTTGGTTTTTGGTTTTTTTTTACCTTGCAGTGCATGATCTGGACAGCTGTTTTAGTTTATCTAATTTAGTTTGTATATTATGTAATCATAGTCCTAAAACAAGATTTTTATATAAAATCCCCAAATTTAGAACGATAATGTTTAAATTATTACTTCAGTTACTGGAACATTATTGCTGATGTTGTAGCTTGAAGCTTTGAATTGTGAAATTACCTTCAGCTGACTTTAATCTTACTCTGTGGTAACTTCAGGAGGGCTTGATGAACAGTCCTTTATCCTTATACTGGATTAAGAAATGCTTCTTTATGTTAGAGTCTGTGGATTAGTACTGAGGATCCCTGCCACTCTTAAGCCTAACAGGAGATAAAATTATGAGTCTCCCATACTGCACAGAAGAGTCTGCATGTTTGAACCGTAATTTGGAAACGTCAGTGGCAGGAAGATACTGTGTTTCACTTGCATTGATTCTGCTCTGTTTCTTAAAATAAAAACTTTCCTTGCCTAGCATTTCACTCAGTATCTCCATGTGATTCTGTAGCTTAACGCTAGTAAAAATACATGGCTTGCTTAGATATCAGATTTGGAATACTCTATTTTCCACGAAACAGGAAGTGTGGGTTGTTCGGGGTTTTTTGGTAGAGTTGACTCGGGTTTTGAGTCTTACATAAAGTTCTGCCAAGAGTGGTACAAAAAGTGCAGCTCAGAGAACTCAGTATCTGGCTCTGACTCTTTCAGAAGTCACTGAGACCGTGACTCAGTTCCCCATACGCTTTTGATAGCCCATAAGGAATGGGAGAACTGTGGGATTAATGTTTGTTTAGAAAGACAAGCACTTGAAAATTATATGCACAGTTGCTAAGATTTAATATAATTTAATGCTGTTTGTTGTTATGTGGCGTACTGGATATATTGGAGAAGCAACTGTCTTTCATACGGACATTATCTGAATCAGATAATGACAAGAAAAGGAGGTTAAGATGGAAAAGTGAACAGAGCAGAAAGATTAAGAAAGAGAGATTAAGAGGTGACAAGGAAGAGGGTTGTGATGAATGAAGAGAAAAACCTAAGAATTAAAACCAGGAGGAAAATGTGATACAGTGGATTAGGATGGCTTAAATTTCACAGATAGTTTTCACAAAAACAGGAGAAAATCAGACTGAAGTAATAACAAAATACTATGCCAAATCAGAAAGAAAAAATGTTAACATAGGCAAAGCTCATTACTTTTCAGTCTTCACTGCGATTTCTTGCATCCTAACAAACAGAACTCTGCAAGTACAGCTTTGAAAACTCCTTTTTTAGTAAATATATTGTGAAATTTGTGTGACAGAAGGGATGGTCTCACATCTATTACTCATTCTCTTTTGTATAATTGTACTCTACCCACCTAACATTCTGACTCTGGAGACAGCAACCATGTATTTCTTATCCGAGTTTTATAGAGCATCCAAAGCCTCTGTTTTGCTATTTTCTTTTTTAAGTTCTTTGTCCTTTCATTTCCAGCAAATTTGTTTTTCCTGTTTTACATTTACTTCCAATTCTCTGTCCCTGCTCTCAAGACTTTTCCTTGCAAAGAAGCACCTTTGTAAGTGTGACACACTGTATTTGCCCCAGTAAATGAAAAAAAAGAATCTATAAAGAAGTTACTTTTTTTTTTTTCCTGAAGAAACCATCTAGAATTGACACTTGAAAGTAGGTGATGTTTAAGATGCCGTAGGATTGTGTGGAATTCTTGCTAAACCAGTCCAGCTCTGTTTTGATCATCTAGGAAGATGACATCTACCCCGCGTTCTCAGTGGTCCTCTAGGGACTAGCTAGTGCCCTGAGGACAGAAGGGACAGTTGTACTGCCTATTGTTATATACAGAGAAGCTCATTTTTTCATCTTTGACTAGCACATAATTGCACTGTGTATTTTTTCAGGAATTTACAGTAAAGTGAACAGGCCAGCCAATTTGCAGTTAACAGAACTGTTCCTTCATAGTTGTCATGCATATGACTTAGGAAGGCAAGGTGCTGTTGAATCAGGTCAGTAGTCTTGAGCCCTTGGTTGTACAGAAATGATGAAGCATTTCAAAGATGTGGTGCAGCTGTCTGCTGGCTTGCACTCTACAGAGTGTTCAGAGGTACCGCAAACGAGCTTCAGGTAAGGAGCTTCAAAGAAACAAAACATGCCCACTATATAGTGTCTAAACATAGATACAAAAGGAAATAAGTACTTTTCCTATATCAAAATAGCAGAAAACTGCATGGTCCTTGCAGCAATGCTTTGATGTCAGTGCTGCTTATACAATAAGATTATGTGATAAACATTGCGTTGTGAGAACGTGTTTGTACACAGTAGTCTGCAGACAGAAAATAAAAACCTGAGAAAAATGTTTTCCTCATTTTCTTTCTAAATAAATGAGACTTCCTTTAATTTAAAAAAAACAAGCGGGATTAAGTAGAGAATTGAGGAAAAGTAAGGGAGAAGATAGGTTCTCCTAAGGACCGTGATCATAGTTTTGCGTCTGTATAGCTTTAGTTGTTACACAATTTTTCTAAGTTTAATGTAAGTATTTTTGTCATGCATTATCACAGAGTCATTATAGGGAAAACACACTTGATTTTTGAATGGCACAAAGGTGTTATAGCCAGAGGGAATAAGACAAGATACAAAGGAAGAACAAGTTAGAAAGGAGACTGACAAATAACAAAGGATGTAGAGAGAGGAGGCATAGCATGAAACTTCATCAGAAATGTAAGCAAGAGCCAAACTAAACAGAATCTTGAGTATGGACTTGGGTGGGTTTGGGACCTCTGCCTTTTTGGTTCTATGTCTATCCTGTCATGACAAAACCAAAGGCAGCAAATGCACTCAAACTACAATTCCTGCAGTTTAAAAGGTAGGGGCGTGGGTGTATTTTTATGCTAACTAGGCAGATGCTTTGGAGGCTTTTCAGGTTGTTTTTTTTCTTTCCCTCTTCTCCAAAATAGTTATTGTTGTTAAAACCTGACTTGTCAACTTATCAGTGGTTAATGAATTACTAAGGATAGTGCTCATGTCTGGAGATGCTGACAAATTCTGTGTTGGATATTTTTTGTTGATTCCTTCTGTTTCTTTCTTCTTTTCATGGTTTTTAATAAAATGTCTCTGTGTCTATATTTAGTATAGATCCAACTTAGTGCAACGACTGACAACTGGAGAACCATGGGGGCTTTTTCCTTTGTTTGGTAGTCCTCTTCAAGAACCCATTTCCAGAGATAACATTTCCAACTCAGATCTTAAGTTATTGTCAATGTCTTTTAATAACTTTCCCGATTTAGGCCGGGGAAACAAATGTGGCACACGTACAGCAGGTTTCCATTTAATTCCAGCTGTTAACTTCTGACTTTCTAAAATAATATATAATTCCTGCATATATCAACTTGCTTCTATGCAATATTTGATTAAACAAAAAAAAATAAATTACATTTCTAGACAATGTAATCTGTGTGATACTGGCAGACAAATACATACGCACACTCTCTTTTAAAAAATAATAATTATAGAGATATATTAATGTTATGTTGGTATACTTTAAAATATTTATTTAATGTAGTTAAGGAGGTAACACCAATCGTATGTGGATCATTGTTTAGACAGAAACTGGTTGCAACCTAACAGGTAGATGTGTATGGTCACTGTTGGCAAATGCTGTGTCCTTAACAATGATTGCTGCACAAACTTCTGAAAGTTATTTTAGAGTTATTAAATTAATTTTGTTGTTCTCTGCACAAATGGACCTGTCAGCATTCCTTATACTACTCACAAATTGATATTCCTAGCCAAGAGAAATGCAGTATCTAATAGTAGAGTGGTAGTAAACAGCATTATTGTCAGTTTTTAAAACCTAGCTTCATGATACATCATCCCAAATAGTCCAAAAACACCAAAGGCATCTCCAGAACAAGTCTCCTTGAAACATCGTGTGTATTTTTTTCCTTTTATAGACTTCATACTTTTTTAAAGGAAGGCAAAACAAACAAACAAACAAACAAACCCCACAAAGCATTATGCCTATCTGTTTATTCTGTGTCTATATTTTATTCTCAGAAATTAGTTCACTACAATCACCAAATTGTTTTTAAGTCTTTATGAACTGTGGAGGCACTTATTGTCAGTGGGAGAAATTGCAAATGTGTGTATAGTGTAAGAAACTGATGATTAAATCCCTCCCATTGAAGTTATTCTGGAAAGGTTAATTAGAAACTCTAAGAAAACAAGAAGGAGAACATCCTCTCTTCATACTTTTTTTTTTCCTTTTTCCCACTGAGCTCCTACAACCTCCTTTTCAATTTTTACTTTTACTTTGTAGTATTGTTAATGATCAGGTAAAAGCCCCCAACTCTTCTGCTGCCCAGTAGATCTGTGTCCCAGCCGTAGTCAGCTTCCCCTGGGTCCTGGAAGACTGCCTGTTTGCGTTGTTCAGGAATCTTAAGATCATGCAAAATTTTTGTATTGCGCATGTACAGTTTCCTTTGGGATATAAATTCCAAAAAAAAAAGCATATTTTTCCACGTCAACTTTTTGGTTTGTGTTTTGTGAGGATTTTTTTTTTTTCATTTGTGTAGGCAACTTACACAGAGTGCAATCATTTTAGTAAAGCTCTTAGGAAAGCTTTAATTCAGAAGATGATTTAGCCTGGTGTTTCTAAAGCTGTTACAACATTCTGGGCTATGCTATAAAACTTCTCAGTGTAGTGAAAAGCTCTAATACATTCAATGTGATGAGAGAGCAACATACAAACCTGCCCTCCTTTTCTCTTGGCCCTGTGACATGTCATTTTGGTTTCCTTACCATTCAGAAGAGGGGAAAAAAGAAAATATTTTACATGGAGGAAGGCTGTTGTAAACTTAAAGTAAAAAATAAAGTCCACTAGTAGTTGGTGGGTGGTATGTTGTGCCTGAGACAGTCTCCTAGAAAGTAATCATGGAGGATGTTATATAATGCTTGAAGTAGTTTCTCTTAAAAATAATAGTTTGTTAAGAGGAAAAAAAGGGGGTGGGGGACAAATAGTCTCTTCAAATTGATATGCCTGCACAGATGTCTCCCCGAGTGATTCTCTGAGCACAAAAGAGGTCCTTTTTTCAGGGAAGGAGGGTGGGGCTGTGTGATGCAGGCTGGCCCAGGTGCTGCAGATTGTGGTGCTCACCTGCTGCAGCTGCTCTAATTGTGGCTTAAGAGGCTGCATCTGCGTCTGTCCCCATCCTTCCTTACCTCCAGACCTCAGCATTGTGAGGTTATGGGGACCATAGGTGTAACACTGTAGTGTTGAAATCAATGGCAGTTGTATTACTAACTCAAGTAACCTTGTCTTCGGTCAAAAATACTTCTTCCCTTTCTATTTTCCTTCCCAGAATGCTATTCTTAGAACCAATAAGAATCTGCATGTGCAACTGTGTGTAGACCTTTGCCACTTCACATGTGTGTAGGTATACTTGTGCAGGCATACACACATGCACATGGGCTTCTCTTATATTTAGTTCTGGCTTCAGGCAGCTGTTTGAAAATGTAGATTCACATAATAATGTACCAAACACATAAAACCAGTGTTCTAGACTGCCACCCTTAGCATATATTTACCAAAATGCAAAATAATAAACATTTTAGACATTTTACTACTTTCAGCTCTGACCCTATTACCACTGGGTGGTTTGTTTGGCCTGTTTGCTTCTCTGATTAGTTTCAACTCTCCCAAAACCTGCAAATTCACATGGTATGACAGCTTTAAAAAATTATAAGACACATCAGTGTTCATGGTATCCTCTGTTCTTCTACTCTTCACACTGTTTGGACATACTCATAGATATATTTCGCCCTTCTACATTTACCTCCCCAGCTCTATTTTTATTCAGATATTTATTCACAGCTGCATATAAATACATTTTAATTTGTACTTTCATTATTTATGAAAGTCATTGTGAGAATTCATTTATGGTTCTGACTGCAAAGAATCTTATAGTGACAACTTCATATGACTGCAGCAATAAAGTAATTAACTGGCTGACTTAAACCAAGCCAATGGCCAGGGCATTGACTCTTAATATTTCAGGAATTATTTATACTTCTGTATTCACGCTTCTGCAATTCTGTTACTTTCTGATTTATAGGAGTCTGTTCTTGTCGTATTATAAGCTTTAATTATCCTACTAATGTATTTTTATGTTAAATTACTAACTTTGGAGAAATTAGGATGCTTTTAAGATTCAAAAACTGAATGTTTATTTCTAATTTGTTCCCAGAGCTATGAAATAACTGTGGGCCAGAGTGGAAGAGCATTATGGGTGCAGGCATACAAATGAGCTTGCCATGTGTGTATATGTCATAAAATGTCTTAAATCTATGGACATAAAAGTAGGATGGAGACACAGCCGTTAAAAAGGCAGTCATTTTTGAGTGTCACATAATTTAGATACTTTAAGTTATTGAAGTGTCATGGGTTTATTGCACCTAATGTATTACTACAATCATTTGGGATTCACTTATATCTCTTGCTGTGCCCCAAAACAGATGCTAAACATCTGTTTAAGATATGCAGACTCTGCCTCAGCAGTAAAAGCCTAAAATGTTTCTAAAAATATGGAGACATGAAAAATAACAGCTTTACTGTAGTCCTTGCAGGTGGCCATGTTCCTGTTTGTTTATATTTGTGTATTAAAGTAGGGCAGATAGATCCAATAAAGACCAAGTGAGTTTGGTTCTCATTGAGTTTGTCTGTTGCCACATTATGTGATATCTGTATGGGGAAAATAACCTGTTGCTTTAGCCTCTATCCAGGACCAAAAAAAAACCAAAACCTCCTGACAAATACCTTGTTACTGCTTTCACACTTTGAAAAATAAAAAAGAAAAAAAAGTTTGTAATTTTTTTTAAGCCTTTCATGTGCTGAATTGGCTTTTCTTAGTTTGCAGGTTCTGTTATGTTTCTTTCCTACTGTGGAGCACTTTTGATGTGTTTAAGCAGCTCACAAAACAGTACTACTAAGGTGTAGTATGAATTCAAAGGGGCACTGCAGAGGGCTGGAGACAAAAGAATCCACTTGATTGTAATACATGCAGGGTTTTTACAAAACATTTTGTGTGACACCTGAGACATACATGTCTTATACACATGAAGAGTTTTTACTTTTAGATTCTTAAAAAAAAATTCTCACCTTTTGTTATCTTTTTTTCCCCTAATCAGGACAGAATTTTACCCTAAGGCAGTTAGGAGTTTGTGAACCAGCAACTCGTCGAGGACTGGCATTTTGTGCGGAAATGGGGCTCCCCCACAGAGGTTACTCTGTCAGTGCAGGGTCAGATGCTGATACTGAAAATGAAGGAGTGATGTCTCCAGAGCATGCCATGAGACTTTGGGGCAGGGGGGTCAAATCAGGGCGCAGCTCCTGTCTGTCGAGCCGTTCCAACTCAGCCCTCACTCTGACTGATACCGAACATGAAAACAAGTCCGACAGTGAAAATGGTAAGTTCTTACGCATATGCCCATATATAAATCAATGTTTTATTTGCTGTTTTGGTTGACAGTCAATAATTTTAAATCATTAAAAGAATGGCCTTGAATTATTTACCGATTTTGTTTTGTTTTCTTCCTCCTCCCAGAAAAGTCAATATTATCAGTCCTAACTAATGTAGGCTTTGGGTATGATGTTTTAGCTGTAATTTTGAAATAATTTAATCACAAAAAAGATTAGCTCTGTTTTATCTCCGGCCATTTCACCTGTTACCCTTTGGGCAACAGCTAAGTAAGTGGTGATAAAGTTGATCCCCAAGACCAGCTTGTAATCAAAGGTTTCATTGTAAACTCTTCTTCAAGACATTTTGGAGAAGTTGCAGAATCTTAGAATGGATGAATGAACACAAAGAATAGCTTATTAACAGGGCTCATGTGATTGGAAAGCAGAATTGATGGTGCTTTAAACTTCCTACTTGATGAGAGCAATTGGGATTATGGTGAAGAGGGGACATGTGGCCTTTGATGTGCCTGGGGGACGGGATTACTGTGCAATTAAAGTCTGGAAGAAAAAAAATCTAAACAGCAGCTTTGTAGGATGTGGGGTATGACCACTGTATGTTAAGGCTTAGTGTTTAAATGAAAAGAGGTTAATAGAATTGACTGAATAATTTTTAAAGCTTTTCAAAATTTTTTTACCTCCACTTGAGGTTATGAACAGAACCTAACGTGGGTGTTAAATGCTAAATGCAGAAACCCTAGAAAATATTTTATCTTCTTTTTATTTGCAGGAGATTTTCAGCTTTAATAGAATTAAAATGATTGTTCTATTAATTTCATTACTTTCTATATGACATTCAAAAGAGGAATAAAGAAAAATGACGAAAAATGAAAATCAGTAATGGCTATTGCCTGCATGTCTACATGTCATTTTATTAATTTGTTAAACCTGTCTGCTCAGCTGTACAAAAGTCAGATCAATTTTATTTCTGTCCTCTGGCAATAGCTGTAACACATTGTGGGGAAACAGCAATGTAGGTGTGTATATATGGTAATCCTGTTAAAAAAATGCACTTTCATTTTAAACTACAAGCAATAGTGTTTAGTCCTTCCTATTTATTATTTTAACTTCATTTTGAGAAGACAAAACCAAAGCTGTGTTTTGGTCTTATTCATACTTGTTGCCTTTCCTCTGGTGGCTGGTTCTAACTGAAGGTGCCTGTGAAAGATGGCTGTCCCAGCTGGGATCCACCTTTTTGTGTTGGACTTAATGCTGCATGGTACCTGTGGACACAGCTTTCAGTGTTTGCAAGTGTCTTGGCCCCTGCTTGGAAAACTTGTTTTGAGTCAGAGACAAGTTTTGAAAGGGCAGGACAGGAGTACTTGACTACCTCCTTTTGGCCATGGAGTTTCTGTTGGATGACTCTTGATATTTCAGCTGCAAAGCAATCTAGAAAAAAATGTTGAGCAGTCCTGTGATTTTCCTTTTGAAAGGTCTATGCTGAAACAGATTATCTTGAGTCTTTTTAAAACCCTGTGTTAATGATCTTGAAAGTACACGTTTATATATACACACATGCACACTGTTTCCTTAGAGAGTCATATCTTCACATTACTAAAGAGGTGACTGCTTCAGAAGTAAAATAGGTTTGGTGTAGTTTTTTGTAAACTTTATATTTACAGTTTTTGAAAAAGCAAAATGCCTCATTACTATCTGCAAAAACTTCCACTATGAGCTTAGAGTTTTGTTTTGGTTTTTTTTTCATATGTGAGGTGAATATGTTAGAAGACATTATTCTGCACTGGTTAAAAATATGCAAGGAATGTCTGATGTTTGATACAACTTCAAAGAAGAGTTTAGTCACTAAAAAGGATTACAGTTGATTTATTTATTGATAGGGAGACTATCAGTCCAACTTAAGAAATTGCTAGGACTGCTGTGAGGCTAATGAAATTTTGATGGCTTGAGAGTCCCCTAGAGTTATGAAACATATATAACTTGGACCATGTCGTGGGTCACCATTTCAGTGGAGATGTTACAGAAGTGGTGAAAAGCTTAGTCTTTGATATTTTTCTCTAAATTTTTTTTTCCACTGAATATTTGGCTGAGAAACTGCTTTGTACTTGTAGTTGGTACTCAGTATGTCAAATGCTCACAGTAGAATAGAAAATATAATTTAAAGCCAAGCAAGCCTTATTGTCCTGGCAGGCACAGGTGCTCTAATCAAAGGACCAAACTCCTGGTGCAAGTTTTGTTAATTTATGGCCTGGAGTTAGTATCTGTGTGAGTATACTGTTAAAATCTGACAAATCCCATAAGGCCTTGAAACCAAAGTTAAAGTTACGAGTCCTCTGTACTGTGTCCCCCTTTGCTATGTGTGGAAGCTTCCTGATTGCATTTTGATGGAACTGTTTTACAGGTAAATGCATTTCTATGCAGCATGTTTACCTCTAAGGCAGATAAGGAGGAACGGGTTATGATGGGCAAAACCCAACACCAGATCATACTTTCCTCACCTAAAGGCCTCAGTTCTTGAGCAATCCTACTGTTCACCTAGTAAAACTATTCACTGTTTAAATAGTCCATTACCATATGCTGACCTTATTGGGCTTAATTGGACTATTCATGGTGATAACTATGGCTTATCGTACAGGTTTATGAACTCAAGATTAACCATTTGTTGAATGTACTTGGGGTTTTCTTTCTCACCAGTTAGGCAAGCAGGGACTTTTAGTATCAAAACACAATTTCTTTCCCTTCCTTGTAACTGTTGAGTGTATTTGCTCTTCTGAAATAGTTGCAGATTGCACATCCCTCAGGAAGGCAAAACTCAAGGTTCTGTTGCATAACTACAGTGGATATAGGGGATAAGTGGAAATAGTTTGTTGAAGATGATATTTGTCGAGGTCTCAACATTGTATTTCTAAGATCCTACAAAAGCAACCTAAATTTGTGAATACTGTCAGGATTACAAGTTTCTTTAAACAAATAACATAGAATCATAGAAACATTGCACATTGTTATGTTGCAAAATTTTAGATACTAATGTATTAAGTACTAATAATATACTATAAATGCCAGCAGATTTTCTTTTAATTTCTTTTTTTAGAAAACATCAGAACTGTTTATCAAACATAGGGATTATAGATGTATTCTTACATCAGAGTTTTAGGTTACTGATCAGTAAATCATTCTGAAGAGAAATAATTTTCTTTGAGCTTGTTCAAGTTCCATATATGACTCTTGGCATCATATTCTGAGAGATTTGTCATGTCAACCTCCCTGAAGGAGGACCTGCATCTGTTAATCTGGGCAACCTACCAGTGTCACATGCAGGATGATGTGTCAATTGGAGCACAGTGAGCACGCATGTGCTTCTTCAGGCTTTCTTCTCCATTCCCATTCCAAGTTATTTCATAAATGTTGCATCAAGAAATTTGTTGGTAATTGTTCTAGGAGCTGTGGCTTTGAAGAACAAAACAGCCCATCTTTTACATGCTTGCCAGTAACTTTATGTTGTTAAGCTGTTCTGAGGTTACTAAAGCTTGTGTTTTAAACTTGGTAAATGTTCCAGCAGAGTGCATGGTAGAAGTTGTATTTAGGCTTCAAGTGGCCCTTTTGCTTAAAGGGCCAATTTTAAGGTATCTTAGAATCCACTTATTTATTTAAATTATTTTTAAATCAAATAGGCTGTAATCCCTGACTTTCTGAGACATCAGAAAGCTAATAAGCAAAACATGTAAGTTAATTGAGCAAGTTATTCCTAAAGTCCAGCTCCTCATGGAGTTATTTATTTAGTTAGCTAGTTATTGTAAAGCTATATAACCAGTTTTGTACATACTTTTTGTGTCGGCCTGAAACATAGGCTGCGGCAGTGATTGTGACTGGAAAGTCACTCATTTAAGATTTAGGCAAGCCTGTGTCACCTTTGTCCCTTCAGAAGCAGTATTGAAAGAGTTGGTCACTCTGGATAGATGCGTGCCACGTAGTTGACCCTGCCTGCAGCCACAAAGACTATCTGGGTATACAGAAAATAGTTCTGATGGCACTAGAATGTGGGGTTTTATTTTCTTATTTAGTGAAAGTTTTGCACTGATGGGAGTTTGTTAGAAGATCAGAGGAGATCAGAATGTAGCCAAATAAGAAGAAGAAAGGGAGAGAGGAATATGTGATCATGGCCTCAGGCAGTCATTCTAAATTGGATAGATAAATTATTGGAAACTTGGACCCATTTTTCACAGATAGAGAAAAGTAGATATCACTGGTAGAATGTTCATTGCTGAGGATTTCTGCAACGAGAAAATACAAGTTTATCAGCTCCATGGGCACATGCATGCTTCCTCTCCAACTTCAGATGGTTTCTGAAGATAGCATTCTTGTGAACCTAATACTCTCTTGTCCTTCCAGAATGGTGAATTTACTGATATTCAGATCTTTGAAAACCAAGAAATATGTTGGTAAGATACTTGTCAAGACATTTAAAATCCATTCTCTCTAACCCAGTACGTCTATAACATATACTTGAACTCTGTATTCATAAATAATGCACATTTTTCAGGAAGTAGTGTTATATGTTTTCACCTGTTAGCATCCTTCTTTATGATAAAGCAAAAATTAACTTAGATGAATAGGAGCTGCTTCGTACCTGCTAGCCAGATGCTGAGCCTACTCATCAAAACAAGCCACATAGCTGATGAGTTAATATTCATCTTACTGCCATACCACCATTTACAGCTTCTCCACTCTTTCCCACAGTATTCCATCTAGCAATTATCTAGCCCTCGTTAAGCATGCCAGTATCTCCTAAATCCTGCTTTGCTGCTGAGAAATTTAAAGACCAGGAAATCAGTGTGGTTTACTGTTGACAAAAGTCAGCTCTGAAATAATATTTAATATCTGAACAGGCATACAAATTTTCCTTTAGTTACAGATGCATGAAACAGAGATCTGTACACAGAAGTAGTCATCCCTTGTTTTCTGCAATATTATCCCAACTTTTCTGTAGTTATGCCAATTTTAAGATTCTGTTATTGTTGTAGTGCTGTGGATACATTTCAATAAATCTTCCTAGCATTCACTGTTAATGTAATGGAAAATCATGTTGACAATTTCTTTGGCTAGCGGTAGCCAAAGAGGGAACAGCTGGGCTTACCTTTTTTCCAGTAACTTTTTGGGATCTCCTGGATTTCAGAGGCTTGAGTGTCCCTGAACTTGCTGTTGAGGGAAAGGTATGAGATCCCAAAGGGCCATCTTAATGATGCTTTCATGATGGGAGTCTGGTACAGAACATCAGGCCAGAGGATGAAGCTCTTTGGAAACACTTAACTAAATCTTGTGATGCATAGGAACCGTAGGCTTAACAGCAGCTGACAGCAAGCAATAAAATTAGAATTGGGGACTGCAAAGAAAAAAACAAAATCAAGAAGAAAATTTAAGAGAATTTACTCTTGGCTGTTAAGCTTTTAAGTCCTTCTAATGTTAAGCAGTGGTCAAAGAGGTGTTTAAAGACCAACTGTCATAGCTCAGAATTTCTCCAGAGATCTGAACTTCAAGAAAAGACAAAGCTGAAAATGTAAAGAAGGTCAAATTTCTGAGGAGGAATTTACAAAGAAGCAATTGGTGAGGTTCCAGGCATACAAATAAAATTGAGACATAATCAGCAAAAAAGTGAAGAGTTGTACAGAAACACGAATGCTAAGAAAAGGGAAAAGAGGGAGTTGATTTATTACCTAACAGTGAAGGAAGACTGGTAATATATTGCTGATATGTTTTCTACTGGTTGTTTTTGTTTCAGCATTTTCTATGTGAGTAACTGATCACAGAGCTAACATTTATACTTTAAAATCAAGGATTAGAGGTTACTTAGGTAAATAAAATTTATCCTGAATGTATAGAGTGTCTACAGCTCTGGGCTTTTTATGATTCATGTCTGACAAATCATTGAGGATGGATATGTTCTGGAAGGCAAAATCAAACAAACAGGACAACTTCAGAAAGGGCAAAGAGAGGAGGAGGAACCTGCCTAATCAGTTAGGAAACATCCTAGAAAAAAAAACAACCAAAGTTTATGCTTTATAACAAGCATGTGTTCGTAGTAAATGAGTGTTGTCAGCTATATTGAATTCCTTCTGTAATAGAGTAAGCCACTAAGATAAGGAGGAAGGAGCAGATGCTAAGAGTAACAGGTATTTTGATATTAGTAAGGCTTCTGACACTGCCTCACTCCTGTCATGCTTATAAATAGAAGCACAGGGTCTAGGTTCATTATTGTAAGATAAATGTACAACTTATTGGAAAAATCCATAGAGAATGAGTATCAGTATTTCATGAACTGACAAGTTGAATCAAATAATACTCCACATGGTGTGTCAATATTTTCTTAATGACTTGGATAATGCAAATAGAATGTTGTAACCTGGAAAGAATCACAAATGCTTTGTAGGACAGGATGAAAGCTGGAGAAATAACTCCACGTGAAAAAATGCAGTTCAGTAAATACAAGTGCAAAAAGCTATATTTAAGTGAGAATAATCAAATTTCCTAAATTAGAGAAAGAAAAGTGGCTGAATCAGACCTTTAGAAGATAATTTAATAATTCATCTTAGAAAGGACCTTTTGAGGTCATGTGGTTTAGCCATCTGCTTAAAGGTGGACTAACTAATTTAGATGAGGTTGCTCAAGGCCTTCAGTTGAGTTCTGAAAATTTGCGAGAAGAGAGATTCCACATTGTCTCTGGGCAACTGTTCCTGTGCTTAATCAGCTTAATTGTGATTTGGGTTTTTTTTCCACTTAGATATCTAATCAGAGTTTCCCTTGCTGCAATTGTGACCACTGCCTTGGAGTGGTGGAAGACCAGAGTTAGATTTTCACCTTTTTCCTTTTCCAGACTCCCTCAGCTTCTCCTTGAGTTCTATGCTTTAGCACTCCAATCATCATGGTTGGTCTCCACTGAATTTATTCCAGTTTGTCAATGTTGTATCAGTACTGGTGAGCCCCAAACTGAATATTGTGTTCTAGATGTGGTCTTCAAATGCTGAATAAAAGGGACTAATCACTTCCCAGGGTATGCTTCTTCTGAATGCAACCCAGTATGTGGTTAGGCCTTATTGTTGAAAGGGCATGCTGCTGAACTTGCTGTCCATGTTGACTCCCCACGTCCTTTACTACAAAGCTGCTTTCCTGTGGGCTCCCAGCGAGGACTATTAGGTGAGGTTATTCTGCCTCGGGAATTCATGAGGTTTTTTAAGCCAGTTCTTACAGCCTGTTGAGATCCCTTGGAAAGGCAGTCCTACCCTGCAGGATATTGATCACTCACCAGCTTGATGTCATCCACAAACTTGTTGAGGGCATGTTCAATACTATTTATTCTCAATACGTTAGCTGTAGTACAGACATAAACCAGTGTCAGCCACAATATTAGCCCCTGAGGAATGCCATTAATGCTGGCCAACAGTTCATACAACCAGTTTTCCACAAACCCCACTTTGTAGCTCACCCATCTAGTCCACCTCTCTCCAGCTTGGCTGCCAGGATACCATGGGAGACCCTGTTGAAAGCCTTGCTAAAGTCAAGGAAAACAAAATCCCCTGTTCTCCCTTTGTCTGCTGAGACAATTATCTGTTCATAGAAAACAATCAGGTTGCTTGGGTGTGATTTGCCCTTGGTAAATACATGCATCTGTTCTCAATCACTTTCTTTTCCTGGAGCCCTGGCCAGGCATATGAAGGATAACTCCAGCAGTATTTCTTCTGTGATCTTCCCTGGGAGACTGAGGTGAGGCTGTCTGCCTCTACTTCCCCCCATATTCCTCATCCTTCTTGCAGAAAACGTGACCTTTATCTTCTAAAAAGTCATCAGGAACCTTCCTCTGTTGCCATGGCTTTTCAAGGAATCACAAGCACTGCCAGCGCGTGTGGATGCCTCCTGTCTAGACCCCTGGACTTGTGTATGCCCAGCTTGTGTGCCTAACAGCTTGATCTTCTTCTGTAGGGCTTCTCAACTGTGGTTGAGATTTGGTTTCCCTATCCCTTGTATGTTTCTGTATTCCTCCTGGGTAGCCATCAGCTGGAGGTCATAGTGGTTATTTGTCAATGGTGTTCTCTGTGGTATGTGAGGGTTTCTTCCACAATCTTACAACATCTTTTGTATACAGTGCTGCTGAAATAATCTTACTATTCACTTGGCAAGGCTAAGACAGAAATACTGTGTCTCTGTGACTGGTTTTGGCACTACATTTTGAGCAAAATGCCAGCCAACTGGAGGCCTAGACAAAGGTTAGCAAGAATGATCAGAAGTTTTAAACACATGACACTAGAAGAGATTGGGAGAATTCAGACTGTTGTGCCTACCATATTCTGTCTCGATATTGCTGCTGTTATAAATGCCACATACGGCAAATAGGACCAAAAGCAGGTGATGCCAATAACAAAAAGCAGAAGTTAGCTCAGACAGTGGTGTTTCAGGGATAACTCAGTGAAAGACATTGCTCGGGACCATGCAAATATTTCATCATCTAGCGTATTTTCCAAAACAATTCTAAAATGCTGGTGTAGTTCCTGTTGGTGCCTATTTGTGGGAGAGGATGGACAAAAGAAATTCTTAACTTCCTTTCTGGTTTTGTTTTCTGTAACTCAACTGTTATTCAACCAAAAAAATTAATAAGCAGGAAACATGTTGAAAAAAAAATGAAGGCTTTAAAAATGTTGCTTTGCAATTTACTATAATATTAATATTTATATGTTGGTTTTCCTTATAATTGGAAGTGGTTAACTTCTCATAGTTTGTTTTTTTTTCCTCTTATTTTATGTTTGATATAAAAATATTGCTGTTCAGTCCCCCTAAACAAAATATGTTCTTCTGGACATGCTTAAATCTTAAAGAAAACAGCTCTCTCTTTCATTTAAGTAGTGTTTTAATTGCAGGGTTGCCATGAAAGCAAAGTGTGCTTTGCACATCTATAAACTGATGATCTCTGCTGTTTTGATTTGGAATGTGGTTTTGATGTCCTTGAAAAATCACAGTGATAGCAGTAAATTGTTTTAATTAATAAATTAGAGAGCAACAGGTTTGCTGAATCAGGTTTATTGATGTAATTATCACCTGAATAAAAAGGGGAAAAAGAAACCCATTAGAGATGTGAGATTATTTGGTTTGTTGTAATTTGAAAGCTAGTTTCTCAGACACTACTTCGTTTTCTGTATATTTATGTCTATGTGTACACACACTCCTGTAACCACATATACATATATACACACATATATTTATAAATTCATTAAACAAAACCACATTAATGGTAAAGTCTAAATAATACTGGTTCTATATAAAGAATAGGCCTATTCATATTCAGTTGTGTTAAAGGTGTTTTTTAAGCTTAATCTAATTTTGATTTGAGATAAGATTTTAATTGCATTTACTTGTGTAATTAAAGATGTCTTTCAAGTAAATTTAGGCTGTGCTATTGTCAGAGTACCAGTAATAATTACAGGTGACAGCCTTTTTGTGCTGGTGAAATAACAGCTGGAGAAAATTCATCAGGATGATTTGTTTTTTGTTTCACAAAAAGTTACAAAGGCTTTTGGAATGGACAGTTCTTGAAAACTAACTCTTAAAGACTCATTTTGATGTTTTCTGGATAAAAAGTTCTAATCCTTTGATTCATATGAGAGTTCAGTTTGAAATGAAGTTTCAAGTCAAATTTTCAAATTAATTCCTTTTACAGTTATTAAAACAATATGTGGATTGAACTGATCATAATGTTTTTTGGTCTGTAGAATGTGCTGCCTCATCTGTTGGCAAAATTTAATATTTTTTTTCTCGGTTTAAGGTGGGAAGAAGATGAGGTCTATAATCTCAGGAAAATAAATGCTAGTTAACAAGCTGTGGTTTTGATTTTTGCTCCACCATCCCCCTTATTCAGTATCATTTTCTTCCTATATTATATAGGCTTTCTGTTTAGTTATTTGTTGTTTTCACTTGTATGCTGTAGAGAGGGAGCAGTGTGGTTTTGGCACACTGAACCCAAGGAGAATAATTTTTTTTCACTCCACATTAGAAGCCTTTTAGTAGAAGGGCCTTTGCCTGCTGTGGTATTGTGGGTTACTCCAGGTTTCTATACAGTACATGAGAATTTGTAAAATACTTATCAATGTCTTTCTTTGATTATTTTTTTTTTTAGTTTCGCAATTATGAACTCACAGTATCAAGTTAGGAAAGGTGAGGGGGAGAAATGTAAATTAATTATGGATTAAAGTATGAATATGCAAATAGTTAATAGGCATATCTCTCCTATCTTTTATACGAGCATCCATAATAGATAACAGTTTTCTTGGAGTTTGAAGGTTCTGTGCATCGGCTGTGCTGCTGCTGGCGAATCCCTCCCGGGGTACTGTGGCTGCTGACTGGGTGTGTCTAAGACAAAGCGTGAGCGTTTCCACCTCTGGTACAGTATTCACAGCAGAAAACGAAGCAGCTGACCTGGGAAACCCTTGTTCCAGGTTGTCAGGTCACGACAGAGTAAAGACTGGCAACAGGCTGACTCCTCTGGTTGACTACATTATAATTACTTTTTGTGGTCACATAGATGCATACATATGTGTATATGGCTATATATGCATATATATGGCTATCCTTACAAGACCTTTTCGTAAACAGTTTTATTTTCACAGCTTATACGCATCATTTTCTTACAGATTAAGCATACAGAGTTGAAGTCTGTTTTTTTCTTCTTCAAATGACCTAGAAACTTCAAAACATTTCCAGAGCAAATCCATGTGTAGTCATGAGCATAGGCAAATAAAAGTTATTGTGGTGTTACAGACTCTGTCACTGACCTACTAGAAACTAGAGAAAGACATTGATTTCCCCCCCCATCACCATTTTTTAATAAATGTAATACTTCTTTAAACTGCTTTCTAGTTACAAATAAAATGTCTTGTATAATTGCTGATGACTAATGCTATGGAGCCTCAGTCTGCACCTGCGGCAGACAGTCTAAAGAATTTGGGTTGCTTTTTCACTGTGCAAAACTTGAATTGCTTTTTGAGGTGGATTTCACTGAGACAAACTGTATTGGTCACTTGTGCAGTTTGTAGAAAAATAGCAGAAATGAGAAGCCTAAGATTCTTTTTGGCAAAAGTTAATTATTGGAGAAGGTTTCAGAGTTGTCTTTTCTGATTGCTGTTGAAGACAGTTATAGAATGTATCAAAATAGCTTATAATATTTGAAGTTCTTTTGAATGTTCACAGTTTCCAAGATATCTAGATCAAAATTACTTTGAAAGGGATAGGCTCTATCATCACTATTTGGTTAAATGGATAGTATCCAGTCTCCTTCCATGTAGAATTAGCCAGAATTATTCAAGCTGCTAAGTTGTTCGTTGCATGATTGCTGTATGTTCTATAAGGAGATTTAATTAAAATTGCTTAAAAGCTGCATTCAGTGGGGCATTCTGCTGCTTGCTGCCTTAACTACTTTAGCTGCAGAGGATGTATGACATCTTTTTCATTAATTGTCTTTGCTGCTTGTTTGCTTTCAGTGGAGTTCTAGGAGATGGTTATATTGTTTTGTAAACTCAATATTGCTGGGTCCTGCATGCTTATGGCAACTGAGATGAGATTAGATGCTTTTGTTAACAAGCCTCAGACTTTAAATTTATAGGCACTAGGCACCATCTGCTCTCAATTAAAGGTCCTGAGCTCTGAAATTAATTCCTTCCATTGGTCCATTAGACTCAATCTTTTGACCTGAAGTCATGATAAGGTTATATTAGCCTCTCGAGCCTTGGAAAAGTGAGGAGTTCATGCAGGGACAGTACTGGATATTCCTTTTAGTCCTTGTATCACTGTAGTTAGAAAGCAGAAAGTAATGATTGCTTTTCTATTTTACAGGTGGAGTTAGATTTTTTGAAAAGTGCCCTGGAGATTTGGAGCTCACATCCTCATGAGTTGTAATAGGACTTGTGCTCTTAAATCATATAAGTGCTATTGAAAATCTTTCCCAGAAAAATTGAATTAATATAGAGAATGTTGACTAAATTCACACAAAGACTTGATATAGAAATGGGTTTAGTGTAAAAGTCTGTTTTCCCAGACTCACATTTGCTTGTTAGATTAGCTGTGTTTTGCCTCAGCTGTCTTTCATTGATTCTGTCTGCAGCTGCAAAATGATGGGGGATCTTACCAGACCTGGCCCTAGATTTGTTCCCCTAGTGCTTTTGCTGAATTTATATCTGTCCTGTGGTGTGTAGATGTTGCAGAGAAGAAACAGACGGATGGACAAATTGGTTCACATTTTTGTGGTTGTAACTTCCCCCCCTTGCATTCTCATTTCCTTTCCATATTTAACTGGAAATTGAAGGTTGCTCTGTTAAAATACAGTGGAGAGTACTGTGGAGTGGGGAGAATCTATAGCCACAAGCTTTTTAGTTCCAAAAGAAAAACCCTCAGATGCCAAATAAGTATGCTAGTTGTTTAAATTTAACATCAGTTCCTCATACACGTGAAAATGTATTTTAAAGGTTTCAGGATCTGATAATTCCTCAGCAGGCTTTGGTTTAATATATACAGTGCTAGTAATTTTCTGGAAGGCAGTTTGTAAGAGTATTGTTTTTGAGACAAAAATCTTTTCAATGTCTAAGAGTATTCCTGTCTGACACCAAAATGCAATTTATTAGAATGTTTTGGCATCTGCTGGCCATTAGGCTATGAGTAGAAATAAGGAAGGAGAGAGTTCATATACCTGTTTATATTCCCGTCTCACAATCCTCATGACATAAAAAATGCAGCAGTGTTTGACTTCATCCAGGGAGCAAACAAAGTCAAAGTGACTGCTGTCTCGGCTTGAAAGGAATGACTTGTGACTGCTCCATCTAAGTGTTGCTTGTTATCAACCTGTCAGCCAGAGGTTAAACTCAGGAATTTGTTTTTTTATTACTCTTTTGCGATATTTTCTTTAAGTTCACCTAACTCTCTGTCCAACTCATAAATTTCTTATTCACAGGGCGGTGAGGATACTTACCTGCTCCCAGTGCTGCTGAGGTTTATACCTTCAAGGCTGACTGCAATGCCATTTCTTTCTTGGTGCTTCCAAGGCAGTTTTATGTAGCTGTGCCACTCCTCTGTTGTTTTAGGTTGCTTAGAAGATGGCCGTACCCACCAGGTGTGCCCTGTACCTACTGGCTGAAAAAGGCTGAAATACTTCTTCATGTCCATGGGGAAACCACTCTTCTTGCCATTCTAGCAGTTACAATTTGTATTTTCAGTAAGGCCAAATCTCAAGCGAAAAAGAACCTGTTGTCTTTAAAAAGTGGGTTTCACTACAGTCTAGGTGTAACCGTGTAACAGCTTTTTAATTGGGTTCATAAACAGCTAGGTAAAAATATTTATTTTGTCTGCTGCCTGCAATTAGGAGCTCATAAAGCTTAATAACTTGGAAGAAATCTATTTTTCAACATTACCTAAACTAGAATAATGTTGGAGACCCCATGATACATGTTACTTGTCAGGTGTGGCTTAGATGGTTCTGTAGTATGTATATACATTTTGAAATTCAGTTTTAGTTGTTAAAAATGCCCAGCTACATTTTTGAAAATATAAGTTAGAGTTCTTACCTTTTTTTTTCAAATGTAGCATATGATATAAAACTATTAAGTGAACTTATCCAGAAAATGCTGAAGTGTCCACTTTGCATACATTAATAACATTTTCCTTATCCAGAGAGTCATCTTTGCACTTCTGGGACTTAGGGAACACATTTAAACAACTATAACAATATTGAAAATATGGTAACGGAGTCTTTTAGTTAGCAATTTGCTTAAAAAAAACCCACAAATTCATCTCTCTCTTGTTTTCTTGCAAGTTTTTGTTCTTTGCAGTATCAAATATATTGATTTTTATGAAAAAGTTAATCAGCTTACCTTTGTTCAGAGTGGATTTTTGTTCCTCTGATCAGCTCTACACAATTGAATTTTTCATCCTCTTTTCCAAGGTATTTCAATGTTATAAAAAAAAGCATTAAAGAGAATTCTGATAAATTATGCCTTTAAAAACAAACCTACTACAATGTATTTTTTTTTGAGGCTGGAGAGTTAATTGAACTGAAAGATTTCTGTTTTGCTTTCAGTGAGAAAGGTATCTGTGCTTGGTAAATACACGAGGCAATGTCTCTTGGGGAACTGGATTGCCTGTTTCCCTGATGATTCTGGTTACCCCAGAATTCACGATATGAATTTGAAGTAACCATTTAGATGGCGTGGTACTACTGATTATTTCAAAATCCAGTTTTTCCATGTGGTTTAAAACGTTTTAAAGTAGAGTTTGAATACAGTGCACTAAAAATATGGAAAAAAAAATATTCATATCCAAAAAAAGTTGTGAATGTTTTTTATCATACTCTATGGTTCTACTTCTTCTTTGCCCAGGTGGCCAAGAAGGCCAACGGCATCCTGGCCTGTATCAGAAATAGTGTGGCCAGCAGGACTAGGGAAGTGATAGTGCCCCTGTACTTGGCACTGCTGACGCTGTACCTTGAATCCTGTGTTCAGTTTTGGGCCCCTCACCACAAGAAGGACATTGAGGTGCTGGAGCAGGTCCAGAGAAGGGCAACAAAACTGGTGAAAGGTCTGGAGCACAGGTCTCATGAGGAGCGTCTGAGGGAGCTGGGGTTGTTTAGAGAAGAGGAGGCTGAGAGGAGACCCTATCACTCTCTACAACTACCTGAAAGGAGGGTGTAGTGAGGTGGGTGCTGGCCTCTTCTCTAAAGTAACAAGTGATAGGACAAGAGGAAATGGCCTCAAGTTGCACCAGGGGAGGTTTAGGCTGGATATTAGGAAAAATTTCTTCATTGGAACAGGCTGCCCAGGAAAGTGGTGGAGTCACCATCCCTGGAGGTGTTCAAGAAACGTGTAGATGTGGTGCTTAGGAACATGGTTTAGTGAGTTCAGTGGTGTGGGTTGACGGTTGGACTTGATGGTCCTTGAGGTCTTTTCTAACCTTAATGATTCTATGATTCTATACTTTCATGGAGCAATGGTTGTCCTCCCAGAACCTGTAAAAAAGCCAGGCAGTGTAATATATTCTTATGCAAAATATATTATCCCGTTTTGCCTTCAGAAACAAAATTTTTTAAAAAAATTTTAAAAATCACCAAAAAACCCCAACCTAAAAAGCCCATAACCTTTTCTTCCACTGTGGTCCTACTTTATTTTTCCTTGTTAAATCAAGCCTGACCTAATCTTTCATGAGTTGTTGTTTTGTTTTTTTTATATTACCTCAGGCTGTGCTCTCATCAGACTTCACAACCTAAGTGGACTTGAGTTTTGGATAGTCTGTGGAAGTAATCAAAGAAAATGTACCGTAGTCCTGGATGTGATGATCATGGTTCATTATGTCCATTAAATTTAGTACTGAATCAGTGCTGAGTATTCTGCTGTGAGTTCAGGTTAGACTCGGTGTCCTGATCACTTGTAATTACTAAAGCACAACTGTTAGCTTGGTTAAACTCCAGTCCCAGTGACTTTTGTTCTGCCTATCAATTTCTTCTGAACTTT